>JAPYZA010010357.1:0-17100 GCA_030522685.1 Eupelmus azureus | reverse complement strand
AAGCTCAACTTTTTCGGAGGAGACATTTTTTTCCGTTAATCGTCACATCAGTCCGCGACGATTCGCACAAAAAATCGCAGTTAAAAAAAAGTTCCTGACAAAATGCTAAAATGCCCGGACTATATACTTCTCCAACGAATTCTCACTCGATTATATAGAGCTTCCAGCTTTCGCCACCTTACGGAAATTTAACATTGCTTTCGGCGCTACCTTCGACAATGCGAACACACTGAAAACTGGAGTCAGTCATAGAATTGGATTCGGGACACGGTCTTCGAAACCATAAACCCACAAGGAATAAAAAAAAAAGTTTAGTGTTAGTAACATGCGTCAGAATGTATGCGAGCCTCTGTATACTTACGAGCGTTTAAAAGAATATAACACCTCTGAATGCAATAAACCTGGGCATTTTCACATGAAGAACTATTATCCAACGTGTCATTATTCGCAATTCTATTACGAGTAAATCTGGCGTTTGAAAAATGTAGTGGTTGATAAATGTCAATCAAATGACTGTTTTCTAAGGTTTTAATGCGCGAGAGCGACAGGAAAGACAGCAAGTATGCGTTCGAACGTTTCCAGCTTATCAACACACTGGTGAGTTGAGTTTATGATTAGATATTTAGAATAGAATCATTCTGCGCTGCTTCATTATTCACGCGCAACTCGGAGCAATCATTGAGGTTATTCTTTTTTTTTTACTTTCCATACGCGTACACGTACACCTTGTTTTCTCCATCTGTTCTTTTTTTTTCTCTATTTATCTTGGCATAAAGTTGATTGCATTGATTAAACTTGTTTCAATCTTTTTTTCTATTTAATCCTGCTAATCTTGAACTCTAGGTTACAAGTGAAGCTGCGGTACTTAATGGTTTTTTCAATGTGTTTTCAGATGAATTACTTCTGGTACTGCATGTTACATTCTAGTCTGCGATAACAGACGTAAGAAATGAAAACAAAAAAGCATGAGAAAATAAATAAGGCATGAGCTGTTCTGTGGAATTACGTCAGCCAAGACAGCAAGGGATGGCGGAGGATCCCCATAAACTTACAGCAATTATGAACAAATCCCAGAGGCTTGTTCTGGGACTTTCAGTTCTATTACTAGTTGATATTATCTGGGTTTCCAGTTCAGAACTTACTAAAGTAAATATTTACAATTCTTAATATCTAACGTTTAACTGTTCAGTCTTTAGCATTTATTATTTTGTGTTTCAGTATATTTATCAACAAGGAGCATTTGATAAACCATTTTTTAGCACTTATATCAAAACTTCAATGTTTTCATTGTACTTACTTGGTTTATGTTTTTGGCCACCTTGGCGAGATCAATGCAATAAACCAGCAACTTACATGGTAATTTGTATTCAACAAAAATATAAAATAGTTCATCTATCAAGATAATTGCTTTTTGTTAATAAGAATATTTGTTTTCTTACAGTTTATAGATCCAAATGTAGAAGATGACAATTTCTATTCGGAAGGAAGTACAAGTTTAAGTGATCCTACATTTGTACCAATCAAAACTCCTGACCAATGTGATCGATCATCTGGTACTGAAAGTGATGATTCGTCTGTACGTTCAGTAAGGTTTAGCAAATTAGCAGAAGTTCGACATATGTCAGAGAGTGATGCGACTGAAGCTCTTTTAGCTAGATTAAGTTATCAAGCAAGTGTTAGAGCAGGTGAACATGCTAGACGACAAGCTAGTAAATTTTCTATTCAGAAAGTTGCTAAAATTGCACTTATGTTTTGCTTTTTGGTTTGTATATTATTCTATTTCAGCATATGTATAATTACATATAAAGGGTACCAACCAACTTTTTTTTTCAGTGGTTCATAGCAAATTATACTTTTCAAATGTCTTTAGCTGATACGGAAGCAGGAATTGTCACTGTATTATCATCTACGTCTAGTTTGTTTACATTCTTCCTTGCAGCTTTCTTTCCTAGTAATAGTGGAGATAAATTTACATTATCAAAATTAGTTGCTGTAACTATAAGTATTTTTGGTCTCGTAAGTAACTGAATAAATTGTTGTTATACAATATTCGATACATACTTAATTAAAAAATATATTTATAATTTTTAAGGTTCTTGTTGGATTCTCAGATTTATCTATAGAGACCAGCCCAGTGCCTACTGGAATAATATTAGCTCTAGTCAGCGCGTTTTTTTATGCTACTTATATTGTATTTTTAAAAAAAAAAGTTGATCATGAAGATAAAATGGATATACCAATGTTTTTTGGCTTTGTTGGCCTTTTCAATTTAACACTTTTATGGCCTTTATTTTTCATATTGCACTATGGTCATTGGGAAGAATTTGAATGGCCCAATCCTCATCAATGGACATTTTTGATAATTAATGGTCTTATAGGAACTGTATTAAGTGAAGTGCTTTGGCTATGGTAAATTAAAAATTTTATTTTTTAAATATATAAATCCATTTTATTGAGTAGAATTAATTAATATAATAAATTTATTAAATTTTAGGGGATGTTTTTTAACTTCTTCTCTCATAGCTACATTGGCTATCAGCTTAACTATGCCAATATCTATGATAGTTGATGTATTATTGAAAAAAGTGGAGTACCCTTGTATTTTTTATTTAGGAACCATTCCAATGATCTTAGCATTTTTAACAGTGTCCCTTTTGTCTCATTTTGATAATTGGGATCCAGTTCTTGATTTGGTGAAAAAACTGTATGTATGGATTTTTCGTAGAAGCAGATCTATGAGGTAATCCATATATATTTTTCTAAAACATTTCTTACATTTAGATCATTTTTTACAAATTTTTTATAATTTTTAGGATACCTGATTTAGAGGTAGAACAAACAGAATCCCTTATTGGAATAAACAGTGGAGAGCATGAAGCGTAACTTGACAATAAAGTAGAGTTACGTGATACTTGAGTTTTTGATATATCAACAAGAAATTATATACTAAATGCTGAATTGTAAAAAGAGAGCACTACAAACAAGCTTTGTTCCATAATGCTGAATAATACAAGCAAAATAAGTGCCATATAAATGAATTCTTATCTCGAAGTAGGTAATTCAAGAATCAAGTTAAAAATTGGAAAAATTATTAAATTTTGAATGAAGTAAAAATTTATTCCAGTTAAAAAACAAACTGTCGAAAAAAATTTCTAAAAACCAATTTTTAATGTTATTAGATGACGATAAATTTTTCTTAAGAAGATGAAAGTCATACCTTAATCATAAAAATGTTTTCAATCAATCAATTGACTTAAATCAAAAATATTTTGATTTATACAAAACCAAAAATGATATTCTTAAATTGTAATAATCTTCCATTTTTACATGAACTTGAAATAATACTTGAAAAATACTTTTATTTAAGTGTTTTTACTAAAAGATTTAATACAATCATTTTAAATTTGATATAATGGCAGATTATTACAGTATTTACTGTAGAGCGATAGCAGTAAACTTTCACTGTCTCTTAATCAAGTATCATGTAATGGAGCTATGTGATAATATACTGACTGTATAGGCTGTTGAATTTCCAGTTTAAGTTTAGTAGCTTTGTTTTATTATACATTTCTATCCATTGTTAATATATAAATACAAATAATACATAGAAACAACTTTACCAGTAAGAATTGATAAAGATAAGAAATTCATAAGATTCTGTGATTGTCTTTTTGAAAAGCACAGGATGGAGATCTATAAGTATAACATTTTGTATTATTTTTAAAACTCACGAAGATAAAATCAATGTATAAAATCATGCAAATGAGTTTTTGTATTTTATGCTTTTATATACATATTGTGTTTATTTACAAGAATGTAAGATAAATATTTAGTGTTATGTTAATATTATATTTAGATTAAATTTTTAGTCCTTTATATACTTGTTATTTTTATTGTAAAAATCGATACAAGATAAAACATTTTTAATATCTAATCTTCACATTTGCATGTTTTCATCACACAATTATGTTAAAAAAACTAAGTAATTCAACATTCTGTGGATGTATAATGAGCTTTTCGAGCTTTTTAATATTAGTGAACTTTCTTTAAACAGTTATTACACAATACATTTAAAAATGCAATTTAAAACTTTCATGAGAAAAAAAGACGTCATCAGTGAGATACCTTCTAAGAGTTGTATAAAAAAAAAAAAAAAAAAAAAAAAAAAAAAAAAAAAAAAAAAAAAAAAAAAAAATTGAAAAAAATTGCTTTTTTTTGAGTAAATAATTCGAAAATTGATCTATAGAACAGTAAGCCAGTAAAATCGAAAGCACAATTTGTATGTAATGATTGAAATTGATAGGCAAAGCAACAACTAGTTTATTTGTAATTGCTCTAATCAAATCAGTAGATAGTACGCACAGCATCAATTTTTAATTCGCGATTTGAAAGTTCAATTCTGTTGCTCTTTTCTCAGAATGTTACTTGTCAAATGAATGAATTTTATAATTCCAAGAGTTAGCTTGATATTGTGATACGAAAGCGTCTGGAGAGTGGCAGATTGTTATAATTATTCTAGGATATAAGCAATTTTGTCATAAACCTTAGCTAATTGTTCCTAAATATTCCTACTACTATGCATTGTATATTTTATGTAAATATTGAATATACTGTAAAACCATCATTAAAATTGCATTCATAATTATATAAGAAACATCGGAAATATTTCAAAATGATTAATAAACTAATAATAAAGTAAATGTTGTGAATCATTTAAAAATACGTTGTTTTTACCTTTATTACGAAACATTGTAGCATTATTATTTGGTTAACTTGACAAATGAATCAATTGAATAAAATAAAACAATGTAGCAATTTCTCATCTTTCTAGCTACTTATAAAAATGTTACAATGTGCGTGTACGATAATATACTTCGGAGCTGATATTTACATCAGCGTTTTCATAATAATTTCTTAACCTTTAATCACCAAGGTTTCCTGAAATTAATTAAAAATAAATAAATAAATAAAACCGGTATTTTGAGAGATGTGAAAAATTAACGGTTAGTAAATGTGACATTTAGCATGGCTTATCAGAGCGACAGCCGCATGCCCCTGTTTCATAATATGCGAGGTAAATAAAATTATGAAATCAACATTCGTTCTTATTAGTTAATTAGAATTTTTCTCAAATGGCGATCTATTAAAAATTTAGAAAAAAATGAATGCTCACGACCAGCGGCACGCAAAAAGGCAAGCTCCTTACGGTAATTTTTTTTCCTTTTTTTATGTTTATTAGATTAAAATAGTCTCCAGATTCATGCATGATAATTTGATTTTTTAAGAATTCCGGACGATACTTCCTGGCCAAAAATACCTGAACGAAGGCTGCATGATAATGTCGTCAACAACAGCAAGGTTCCCTGCTTTGTCGCTTTAGCTGGAAAGCTCCAAAAAAATCGGGCAGTCGAATTACCTCATTCCCAGTATGTTTTTATTTTTTACTTTAGTTGTCGGTCAATTTTAATATTTCGAAAAACTTCATGATTAATTAATCTTAATTTAATTGCGAAAAAGAAGATTAATTTCCTTCATTAAATCTCATAACGAGCGTAGTATACGTAAGTATAGTTGATTAAAAAAGCATAATTATTTGCAGATTCATGAAAGCTGCACCCAAGAAAGATGGCCTGGAACGTAATGCGGTCGGTGGCTTTGCGCCGTTACAAGCGACCGCAGCCGAGCGTTATGCGTCTAGTTGTACGGATTCTAAGTTTAAAACGTACGTAAGAAAAAAAATGTTCAGAAACTTAATCCCCTTATGATAGCGATAAAACTTGGCAATACATAACGACACTCGAAATCGAAATTAAATTACGTTATACACGTTTATTGCATTAATGAGGAAAAAAATTGCAAAAATCTTGAAAAAGCTCGAGAGATTAAGCAAATTGTTAATCCGTTTCTGTAGCACCATCTCGCCACAGATCACTTCCTCTGACACGTTAAAGAATTATCAAAACAAACCGATTGAACAATCGACAAGAGCAACCACGTAAGCTATAAATAAAATTTTGCCCAATTTACGATTGCGTTAATTGGATAACTCAGTAAATAAGTGGATGGTAAGTGTTTATTTTTTTGTTTCTTTTATTTTATTAATCAGAGAGCAGCCAGAACGCCCAGGAGATACAGATAGCGCCGTCACCCTGAAGAAATGTCAAGTTAATACTTTGAGAAATAGTGAAAATCCTCATAATCAATTCAGCGCAGATAAAACGCTGACAGAGAATATTATCAGCAGGCCTTCGATAATGAATAACGAAGAAATTGACGCCTCTTCGGATGAATTTAAAATTTTTAATAACAATTGCAGCTCGCAGGTACCAGAATTTAATGAGAGAATTTTCAAAACTTTAACCGCGACTTTAATTGCATTGATGAAAAAAAATGAAATTATAGGAAACTGTAAAAATGAAATTGCCAGACGGCCGAGATAGTGCGGATTCTATTAAAAGAGAAAGTGCTTTACGTAAGTAGCTGCAATATAAAACTTATAATAATAAAATCACAATTATTATTAAAAATCAAAACCTTAAAATCTTTTACAACAAAAAGAAAATTCAATGCAAAACAACACGACTCGTCCAGAAATAAATACATTTTCTCCTACTACATTATTACGCTATACCGCTACATAACGTAAGCCATTACAATGCGCGTAATTATACAGCAGCGGAGTATCAATGGAGTGGAAAATCGAGGCCGTCGCGGCCGCCTATGTCCGAGACAACAGATTCCGAGCTTTATTCCTCCGACACGACAAAGACCGGAGGACGAGTGCAGGCCCCGTCGCTGTCTCGTCTCCGAAGCAGCCAGAAAGAACCAATCTGCGAGAGCGGCAAGCCCGATTACGCAAGAAAGTGCTGCTACAAACCAGGCAAATGCAGCTCGAAAAAAAAGGACGAGCTCGATTCTTGCCCGTGTACGTATACCGGCACCACCCCTTAATTAACCCGCGCTCGCAATTAACGCGGACAGCCTCCTTAAAACACAGGCAGCAGGTGCATCGAGAAATGCCGCTCGCCGCTGAAGTACTCGCACCACTCGGAGCCGCAGATCGGCTCCCGTCGCTGCTCGGCCGGCCACGGAGCCTGCGCCGGCCGGCTGTGCTGCTGCAGCCGAGCCAAGGAGCTGAGCCGCGTGGCCTCGGACTCGGACTGCCTGCGCGGCGTCGTGCACAGCGCCGGTGATTACCCGAGGAGCTCGCTCAATAAGTTCGACGAGCAGATCGGCTCGTGTCCGGCTGCCGGGGCGCTGAAGGCTCTGTTCATCAGGGAGAACGCGGCGGCTGAGTTTGCGATTAAGGCGCAGATGCTGATGCAGAAACACTGCGACTTTGAGGTGGACGGTGTTAAGGTTCAGGGGAAGGAGCCGAGGGATGGTCGTTACGACTGTCAGGTGGAGATGGGGGCTCCGCTGGTGAAGAGGCGGAAATCGGATGCCGACGGTAGAGTGACGTAAGCCGGAGTAGGAGTTTTTTAAATGTGTGATGTGGGTTCATGTAGCGTTACGAAATTAAAAGGACAAAGCTACCCACTTATTTAAGTATTCGATTGTCAAATTAAATAAACGTTAAAAAATATTAAGATATTAAAAAAGAATCTCTTTGCGGAACCGAAATTAATTTTCTAGAACAAAAATTCAAGTCTGACAAAAAGCGTATTTCAATCGTCACGTCATTAAAAAAAAATTTTCGCAGAGAATTCGATACTACCGCTCGGATATCGCTGGAGTCTGCCTCTCGTGACGATTACAGCCTCGGGCGCAAAGACAACGTGACGTCGCCAATGCCGACAGCCGCGACAGGAGAAGATGCAGCAACTAGCATAAAAAACTCGACTTTGTCATTGTGCTCGTCGCATACGTCCAAGAGTAACCCCCAGGGAGAAAAACAAGCAGATAGTCGGCTTTTAAAATTAAAAACAGCCGGTATCATAAGTCCGCGATATTGAAAGTTCGAGCGTTCCGATAACATTTCCAAAGATTGACTAACGTCTCTGATTTATTCTTCTTCTTATTTTTTTTTTTTTTTTCTTTTTTCTTCTTTTTTTTTGGGCTGCTTGATGTACGCGCTGATCCTGTCTCTGCCGGCGCTCTACGACTACTTCTTTTATGAGGACGAATACGATAGCTACGAGGAGCTGACGTATATTGAGATCATCCTGGATTACATTGTCTCTTCGTTTCAAGAAGCCTTCGGGGGTCTGTTCGACTTAATTAGCAAAGTATTTTTTCAGTCGGTAAGATATGAGCTGTGCTTAAAGTATATAATTTCTATATCGTCGTTCGTCTTATAATTAATAAACATGCTATCAGTTTTATGATGTTTCAAAATTTATCGATAAGTCAAATTTGATAAAATTTCGTAATTTGATTTCATGGCTAATTTTTATGACTTTTCAGCGCACCTGTAAAAAATGTAGCAACGCTAACTGATCTCGATATAAGTGCATCATTCAACTATTTGTCTCTGTGACTTTTAGTCATAATTTTAATTTGCATATTTCTGAAACATTTTAACGGAAGATTGTTTATATCTGCCCGATATTTTTTATGCAACCATCTTTTATCCAGTGCTAAGCCAACAAGTTTTGTAAATCAATTGTTTACGACAATAAATTTTGTACTTTGTAATCCAGCAAAATCAGCAAGCAAGAAATTTATTCTCTAATGAAAAATGATGGGCTATAAAAAAATGAGTGCTAGTTTAAGTAAATTCAATTTTGTCTGCATATCTCTGTGTTTTTATTACGTAGCGAGTCCCCGAGATTCGTTTCATATCATCATTGCGTATATATTTAGACAAACGATTTACGCTTACCATTGTTATCGAAATTGCTTGTGTTTAGCGCGGTACAGAACGTGTATACAACGAAAGTGAGGTCAGAGAAGTTGAATGTAATTGTATAATTTAGTACGTAGTTTGTAAAACGGTAGTAGTAATTTATTTACAAGCTTAACTCTTTTATTGAATATTAAATTTTCTAAATATTACTACGAAATTAAATAAGTTACTCATCACATTAATACGCATAATATGTGTAACAATTGGGCTTTCTGAAACGTTTAATATAAAATTTCACAATGTATTAAATTTTTAGTCCACAAAGTTGTACTTCTTTTTTGCAGTAAAAGAAAACGATTTTTGAAGTATTATATTTTATGTAAACATAAAAGTATAATTTTAAGTGTTTACAATACATTCAGCTGAAGTAAATGAGAATAGCGATTGTCACAGTCTGCAAGATTCATTGCTCAATGTAATTTAAGAAACAACCACGAATATGAGATCGTGTATCCCTTACGCTTGTCTGTCAGCTTTCGAAACTCTCTATCCTCTTTTCCCGCCCGCACTTCTGCGGATAGTGTGATAATATTTTTATCGTCGTCAATACTGCTGAGTAATTTATTCAATTAAAGTCTCATAGGCTAACAGATGAAATTGTTTATCAACATATAAATTTGTACTTTTATAAGAAAAATTCAGTCCTTTTCAAAGAAACTATATCTATTTATTTGAGAATTGAAGTTTCATAATAAATATAAATGAATTTATAATGAATTTTTATAGTTTTACTAACTTGCGTTTTTAAAATATTTCCTTGTAATCTATTTTTTCAAATAATAAAATAAAAATAAGTAGGGGAGAGCGGAACTAAATTACACGTGCAGTCCGATGTTTAATTATATTGAACTGTTTAGTACTAGAATTTAATAATACTTGATATTCTGTAGATAAGACGTAGCATAATTATTATAATTACTGATTTCCTGAAGAAGATATTAATAAAATAAAAATATAAATTATATATCAACTAAGCGCAAACACCCTTATACAATAGCGGAAAGGATAAGATGATTATAAGAATTCTTGTGAATAGAGTCCAACTGATTTTTTATCAGTATTAACATTAATAATTAAAGTTTACTTAATAAAGTTTGTTTTCAAATTTTAATAACATAAATTTTCTATTTTAAGCTTTATTCTTGTTAAAATTTTAATATTTTTAAATATATTAATATAATAACAGAGTTTTAAATAAATTAAAATTTACATTAAAACGAGTAAAACAAGAAGTTCTATTTTATATTGAAAAGTTTTGTAAAGACTTGTGAGAGTGAATAAGGAATAATTCTTGTTGATGACTTTAATCAATTAAGTTCTTTTATTGATTCACTATTTACATAAACAGTCGTAATGTTGCAGGTGCAAGTTAATTACAGCTTACTCGGTTATATACCTTGCAGCGCTTTTCTTTTATATGTTCGAAGAACGATGTAGGACAGGAAAATAGTTTTTTATTCTCGTTAATTCGAACGTAAGTGCGGAGAGGATGTTCTAAGTGTAGTAAAGTTCGCATGCTGGTGCTCCATTTCGGAAGCACATGGTTGCAGATTTGCCTGGAAGGCCCGGAATGGTTTGTTACAGATTAACACATGCGAAGCAATTATTGGCATATTTTAATGAGATTAAATTGCATAATTTTAGCTTTTCTTTTTTTGGAATACTCGCGAAGGAACAGATTAAAAATTTTGAATTAATGAAATATTTAATTGATAATATATAATATACGCAATTATAACTACAAAAATTTGTAAAGATTACTTTTGCTCATTTAATATTTGGATTTTAGAAAAAAAATTATTTTCATTAAACCAATTATGAATATTTGCAGGGCAAATTTTGTTACAGCTAAATTTTTTTAAGTATACATCTAAAAAATAAAAGTCCTATACACACACACACCACATATATATATATATATTTTTTTGCGTTAACTTCTCATCAGCGTGTAATTCCGAATTACTCGGGCCTGCTTCGCCGACTCTCGTGTGCAGCAATCACACGTGGGTGTGAAACTTTTCGCCCTTGTTACGAAAACTACTATTTTTGCTCTATCAACCGTGTGTAAAGAATATTTTCCGCCCGCTCGGAAAAAATGCGTGGCGCTAAAACGAGTAATTTCAACCTCATGTGATCTTTTCACCCTCGCTCCGCTCGGACGCAAAAGAGTCTACACGAGGTTAAAATCACTTTCTCGCACTTGTATCGAAAAATAACTATTAAATACTAGTTCTATTTGAAATAAGAGACAGGAAGAAAAATCGATTTCAAAATCGTCATTTTATAAATAATAAACGTGAAAAAATGATTTTCAAAATGACATTTGGGCTCCCGTAGGGAGGTAAAGGGCTTTTGTGCCCGTTGCGACGCGCCGGTCCAAAAACGGTCACTTAAAACCACATTTTAGGTATCGAAAAACGCGAAAACCGTGTATGTGTTACGAAAAATTTATTACTGATTAAAATACGATCTACGCAATAGAAAATAGTCTCCATTATTGTTTTTCAAATGCATAATTTTATCCAAATCCGAATGCTCCATTATGCCAAACTTAAATATTAAAATCTAAAAATGTATGTATTCAGATTTTCCTTACAAACTGATAATATAATCGATTAGCGATTTGAAAAAAAACTAATGTTATTGAATTCTCCGTTTTGAAAATTCGGAAATTGACTCCGTTTTTCAAATCAATTACACTGAGTAAATCGAAATTCAAACCAGTAGGTACTGCGACTTTTCAGACATATTATGAATTAATCGCAAAAACTCCGTTTTCCAAGCTTCGCTATTCCTCAGTCTCCCTTGTATAGATTACGTACATTTCACCCCGTATGTAAAAGCAGCTCAAAGAAGTATGAAACCGCTCCGTATTATGGATTTGGCAATGCTGAGTTTTCATAAGTACTTTTCAAGTATTCCAAAATTAATTTACAATAATCAATGGAACACTCTTGTAACAGAGCATGTAAATTCTGTTATAACTGCAATTTTTTTATCACACAACTTCCACAGTCCAATCGTCTCCATAATATGTAACTGTAAATTTATTACAGACTTAAGTTTAGATCAGAGCAATAAGAGTATTTAATTAAATGCGATTGCACACACTATATCGATCTTGTAAACCTCAGCAAGAAGGAAAAGGCAATATTAGAGCCACAATAAATGACAAACTATTTACACCGAAGAACCGCTCGTCCCCCCTCCCCCTATCCGTCAGAAATAGAGCACCGCGTGTTCGTTAAAGTCGCAAAATATTTGTTATAGCCAAAAGAAAACAATAATCTGGAAAAGTGCAAAAAAACGCCGATAGCAAGTGCTTTGATAAGATGCGCGCGCTAACGACGATACATTTCGATCCATCGAACACTTGCACACACACACCAAAAACCACATCACACACGCAAGACACAATATACAGCAGGCGCGCAGATGTCGCGCGAAAAAGAGGGGCGGCACGAACACGGCGGAGGGGCAGCGATCCAGCGCTGGTGGGGTTGTGTATACGGCGGGGGGTCCAGCTGCTTAAGCCGCGCTCTCCACATAGTACACGGCTGCTCCCTCCCCGCCGCCGCTGAGACGATATTCTGCCGCACAGTACTTTACTACAAAGGCAGAGCGCGCACGGCGCGATCGGTCATTTCGTCGTTCGACTACTTGGGCGCCAGATTAGCCGAGCGCTGGCGCGAAAGCATCGACTGTGCCAAGCCACGTGTTGCCGCCATTTGCCGCCTTCGCCGCCAGCCCGCCACTGTTCGTTCGCTCCCTTAACATAAAAACTGCCGTCGAGTCTTCGCTGACAAAAATCCTCGCCACTGGTATAATAGACTGTTATTAATCGAGTGCCGCTCGCTGAAAAGTTTAAGCAGTCGCGCCGAGCGTTTCGGAGCACGAGGCTGGCGCGCGGCCTCAGTAAGTAGCCCAGGGCGTAACAGTTTTTTTTTCAATTTCTTTTGCGCGTGTTCGCAGAGGCTCGCTCAGCTGCCGCCCAACCCTTTGACACGCTAATCGACAAAGAGACGCAATGGCAGTCGTGAAGAACGAGAACGGCGCCCTGCCCGAGATGGAGGAGGACGGATTAACGGCGGCCCAACTGTTCGCCAACGGAGATGGCTTGACATACAATGACTTCATCATTCTGCCCGGCTACATTGACTTCACCGCCGACGAGGTGGATCTTCACTCGCCGCTCACTAAGAAAATCACCCTCAAGGCGCCCTTGGTTTCCTCGCCGATGGACACCGTCACCGAGTCCGACATGGCAATTGCGATGGCACTTTGCGGTGGTATTGGAATCATCCATCACAATTGTACGCCTGAGTACCAGGCCAACGAGGTGCACAAGGTAAATTTTGGCGCTTGTTTGTTTTTGTTGGGTGATAGGTAGGGGTTAACGGATTTTGGGGAGATTAGAGTGCCGGTGGAAATTCGCGGGCGATTCGGAGGTTTATAGCAAGGTATTTGGATTGCTTTATTGATAAGTGTTGAAGGATATAAATAGTTTTCAAAAATATAAGTGATCTTTTAAAATCGTAAAAGAAAAAGTTTGCATAAATAAATTTTTGTATTATATTAACATAATTTCTTCAGGATTTTAATTTTTTGAGACATGATATTATGATGATTAGTTTGAAAAATAAACTAGATCTGAATTGTAATTTATGTATATATAAATTTATCTCATTACTAAACTATAAATATAGCTGTCTTATGATTATATTAATTTGTATATTTTTCCATAATTGAATAAATATATAAACTTTATTGAATTTCAATTTTATAAAACAAATTATTGTGTTATATAAAAGTATTAAATCAATTGAATCAGGTTACAATATTTTATCTGGATTGCATTTTCTGACTTCAAGATGTAATAGCATTAACAAAAGCTGTTCTTTATTGATTTTCATCACAAATTTATGTCTTGACACATGAAGTGATTCAAATATCAATAAATCATTTTAAGTTGTAGAAAGTAAAATTAAATTATTTAAATATTAAAATATTCTGAGATGATATTAATTTATTGTTGTTAATAAAAAATTGAATAGAATCCAATTTATTTTTTAAAATAAATTAATAAAATTCTTAAATTAATAGTTAAATATAATAGAACTAATTTTAAAATTTATTAAAATATATTTAATTGATATTACTGTGTTAAAATAAATATTTATAATTTTTCAGGTAAAAAAATATAAACATGGATTTATTCGAGATCCAGTTGTACTTTCTCCAAATCACACAGTTGGAGATGTACTTAATGTAAAAGCTATCCATGGATTTTGTGGAGTGCCAATAACAGAAAATGGGAAACTGGGTGGCAAGCTTCTGGGTATTGTCACATCAAGAGACATAGATTTTCTGGAGGATACAGAAGCTCAGAAAAATGTTAAATTAGACACTATAATGACAAAAAATGCAAATTTAGTCACTGCACCACTCGGTGTCAATTTACCAGAGGCAAATGCTATTTTAGAAAAATCAAAAAAAGGAAAATTACCAATTGTTAATGATAAAGGAGAATTGGTAGCATTAATGGCTAGAACAGATTTGAAGAAAAATCGTAGTTATCCAAATGCTAGCAAAGATGATAATAAACAATTGTTAGTAGGCGCAGCTATTGGAACACGGAATGGTGACAAAGTCAGATTGCAACAACTAGCAGCTGCTGGTGTTGATGTTGTTGTTTTAGATTCATCTCAAGGAAATTCTAAATACCAAGTTGATATGATTAAATTTATTAAGTCAACATATCCAGAACTTCAAGTAATTGCTGGAAATGTAGTTACAATTAGACAAGCCAAAACTCTGATAGAAGCTGGAGCTGATGGTTTAAGAGTAGGAATGGGTTCAGGTTCCATATGCATTACTCAAGAAGTTATGGCTGTTGGTAGACCACAAGCAACAGCTGTATATAAAGTTTCTTCTTATGCCAGAAGATTTGGAGTTCCTGTTATTGCTGATGGAGGAATTCAATCTATTGGCCACATAACTAAAGGTCTTAGCATAGGAGCAAGTACAGTAATGATGGGATCATTATTGGCAGGTACTTCAGAAGCACCAGGAGAATACTTCTTCAGTGATGGTGTCAGATTAAAAAAATACAGAGGTATGGGTTCAATTGAAGCTATGGATAGAAAAGATGCTAATGGATCAGCAATGGATAGGTACTTCCATAATGAAATGGATAAATTGAAAGTTGCACAAGGAGTAAGCGGTTCTATTGTTGATAAGGGAACTGTCTTGAAATTCCTTCCATACTTACAATGCGGAATAAAACACGGTTGCCAAGATATAGGAGCAAGATCAATTTCAGAATTAAGAACGATGATGTACAATGGAGATTTGAGATTTGAGAGAAGAACACATTCAGCACAACAAGAGGGCAATGTTCATGGTTTATTTTCATATGAAAAAAGGCTTTTTTAAATATTGACAGAAACAATGTGGCTATTTGTTAGACGATTTACATAATGAACCAGTACCTGTATTTCATCAAATGCCAGTGACCTCGGCACTAAAAACTCAGTGATATTAAGTTATGCAAAAATGATTCACGTTCCGAACATTATTTATAGCGTGTATCAATTGCAACAGAATTATTCTGATACATAATTATACACTTCGTACCTGGTGCATAGTTTCATAATTGTAATTTTTTTTTAATTTCAATGTTATCAATATGTGTGACGTAACAAAATGTCTTGACTCCTCCGTTAGGTAGTTTTTAAACATATGACTAGTAACCAGGTTTTTTATAATGTGTACTTATATCAAACATACTTAATTCTAAAATTTTGACAAAATTTTATTATTTTAACAAAACGAAGTCAATGAAATGTTTTCAGATACTATTTCATCATGTGCTGTAAAAGTATGGATGCCATTATGTTTTAGATCATTGATTATTATCTAAAACTAAATATTCTATGTATATACACATTTAATTTTTTAATCTTATACAAAACTAACTAATTTTACTCTTTTGAGTAAAATATGACATGAATCATGGGAACAGTGTGAAATATTTTAATGTTTTATATCCTGCTAGACCTTTGACCAATTACATGTTGATATAATTCATGTTACATGTTATTATTTGATATGCATTTTTATGTAAGCATTTTAAGTCACCTGTATTACTTATCATCTAATGATTTTATATCTTTTAGCCTGTATAAAACATTAATAATTGTACTATGAATTCGAAAATTGTAATTATCATGTGTGTCAAGTCAATTAATTTTATCTTATTATGATTAATTTGTGATTCGTTTGCCAAATGAGTTTCAAAAACTTAAGTAAATGAATTTTATGCAGGTAATAATGTGTCAAATTGTATATGTAAAATAAAATATATATATATTCAAGTTGGAATAATCATTTTTCGAAATTTATTCCATACCTATTCATTTTATAAAATATTTTTACCAAAATATAAGAGATCATAAAAGTTCAAACATACAAAATATTTTTGATAGATGTGAAGAAATTCTTCATTAATAATATTCGCGAAAAATTGCTGATAACAATATATGTAAAATCTATTCTATCATGTTCAACAGAAATAAACTTAAATCAATAGTATATGAAGACATATTTTTAACGAAAAACAGTCACTAAAATATAATTTGATTTACTAAGTAAAATAAAATAAGCCTTTCAAATTGATATAATTAATTTATCAGATTTTGCACTCAAAACATTTACAAAATCTAAGTATATAGTAACTTATATTGTATATTTATTATTTTTAATATGTTAAAATCAAATTTTATGATAAAATATGTTGAAATTTATTGAAGATTCAAACTCGAACAAACTACTTATATAAGTTTAACAAAGAAAAAATTATTAGTTTTCCAGTTCTTGGTTTAAGAATAATAAATACAAGTAAAATCATGTCTTTCAAACGTTCCCGCGCATACTTAAGTGTAGAAACAGACTTGAATTCAAGCTTAAGCTCATGTTATAGTTTTTTTAGATGGTATGCCTCCGGTAGCTGTGATATCTCCGCGATTTTTATTTTGAATAGCAAAACGGCGGCAAACCGACTTTATTAATAATTTTTATGATACTTCATCTAATCACGAGTAAATAAAATAAATTTACTTTTATTTTTTGCGTTTAATATTTTAGTTCAAAAATGATCAAAGTTATAAAAATAAAATACCTATGAATATTCTATTTAGAATTTGTGTTGTATGTAATCTTTATGAAGTTTTGAGAATTTAAAATAAATGATA
>JAPYZA010010356.1:0-28817 GCA_030522685.1 Eupelmus azureus | reverse complement strand
AGCTAGGGCGCTCAGCTCATGAAATAATAATAAGAATGCAATTGTTTTAGTATAAACAAAATTAGTGCATACGTTATACCGCTACGACATCCTCTTAACGATCTTATTTATTGTATAAACACTCAATATGTCAGTTGATATCGAATAATGCAATATACTTTACTTATTTTGTAGATGAGTAATGAATTGATAGATAGAAAACATTGAAGGACTTTGGAATTATTTTCAGCACAAAATTAAAAGTAGGAAATTATTCACAATCCACAAAAAATTTTAGCCATATTTGCCTGGATTTCCTTTGCGAAATAATGTTAAACAGTTCAGGGTTCTTCGCGTTCATACCGAATCGTGTTCAAAATCATTCAAAACCTATTACTTTTGTCTTCACCAAGAAATCTATCATTAAATGAATTTCATTGTAGGCAGTATCTTACTAAAAGGTAAAGTAGACGTCACCTACTAAAACTTAGCTAAACTTATTTCATTAATCACAAATACTATTATTATAGTAATAATATTATTATTATTATTATTATTATTATTATTATTATTATTATTATTTTATACAAATAATAGTCAATACTCAAATATCCTCTCATGTTTTTTCATGGAGTTTCGGATTAATTTAAACTTTATTAAAATAATTAGTAATTTCCTTTTCTAGATGTTCTGCACGCCTAGAATCTTTCAATTGCAAAAAAAGAAAGCATCAATATTTTTGAATAATGTAAAACTTTTTTTAAAAGTTGATTTAAAAACCCATTACGAGTGTGGAGAAAATGCTTTTATAAATGCTTCCTTTCGTACTTTGTTTGCATTCGGCGATTCTCTCTCTCTCTCTCTCTCTCTCTCTCTCTCTCTCTCTCTCTCTCTTTCTCTCTCTTCTAGCTTAACAGCGTGCGTCATGCGAACAATGGAAACACAAAAACGAGAAAAACTCTCAATTTATTTGCATCGAGGGCATGTGCTGCGTTGTGTGCCTCTGTTTTTCCGGTTTCGTGTATTATTAATATTGAAGCATTTTGGCGAAAAATGCCAGTAGTCGAAACAGTAAAAGAAAGAGAGAAATACGCAGGATGCAACCGCAAAAAAATGCATCCCGGTTGGCCATCGATGCTTCTTTTTAACTCTCTTATTTTGGCATATATCTGCCAAATGATTTATTCATTTGTTTCTTATTTCATGCTTCACGTCCTTTTACTACTCAGTGAGTCAAAAAAGGATTTTTTTTAATATTTTACATTCAGACCAGAACTTATAAAAATATTAAATACTTTTAAAAAACCAATTAGACTATTTTCATCAAAAGCTTAGATTCATTTTTTAAATATTTTCGTAATTTAAAAAAATAATACAAATCGGGATGACATTTGATTATTTTTCATACCTTTTATGCCCTTTATACTTATAGCTGCAAAAATGAAGTAAAAGTTAGGTGTGAATTTCAACATACATGTATAAATGATGTAGATAAAAAAAATTAAGCATCTAACCTTCCTGAACAATCTGGAAAAATAAAACAGTCAAAATCTCCAAAGATGAGAATCAATTTTATCACCTACATTATTTTTATAAGTACAGACAACCCAAGGCACTATTAAATCTCGCATACCATTACTCTCCTGTATTCTCCCAATAAAAGTACTACCACAGACACTACCGCGACTGGTTGATCTAAAAGTAACAGTGCATGGAAGCTATATTTGAGGTTGTATAGTATCAGCAAAATTGTATTTATTTATTTATTTATTTATTTATTTTTTTATAATTTTAATTTTTTTAATAAGATATTCTAAAAAACCAAAAAGGAACAAAAATTATATGTTATACTTTAATTAACATATTTTTCCTACATATATTATCATCCTATACAGATTGCTTCATTCGCTTTAGTCATTATTTAATGGATTGATGATATCACAAACTTTTGTTTTGGTATTATATGTTTTAACGTACTATCTATTAAAACCTAAACGATTCATTTTAATTAACAAACTTTATAATAAAATAAGAAAATCTTCCTCAGTAAGAAAGCAATGAAATCAATTGTTTTTTTAAAAATACTGAAAATAACTGAGAAAGTGACATTATTTCCTGTTCAATTCTATCGCTCTATGTCGGGTTAATCCTGAATCGTGTGTCACCTGTCTTCTAGATTTCGGAATTTCACTTAAATGTTCGACGAAAGTAAACGTGTGATTTATGGTCTTTTGCAAGCTCAGAGTTGTATAGATTTGATCAGTTGTAAAAAGTCTAAAATTAAAGTTAATAATTTATTTATTTATTCTATTGCAAGTATACAATATTCTAAATACTAAGTTGTTTTTATAAGATTTTTATTATTATTATTATTATTATTATTATTTTTATTTATCTTCTCATTTTCGATTATTTTTCTCATTATAATTGACTCTATAATTGATTTATAAATGATTTCTCAATTACTATTATATTTTCGAAATTATTATTGATTGTATTAAAACAATATTTTTATTGAAACAACTTCACAGTACTTTGCAAATACATCATTTCTTCATTGTGCTTTTAATTATTAAAGCACGGTGTATCGCGCCGAGATGGGACCGCACGTGTTCGCGTGTGATATTATGTCGCTAGCTCATTTTAGTGCGGACGTCGCTCATACCCCGCAATATTGCTTTTTATGCTTATACCATCTACCAGTCTTTTTTTTTTTTTTTTTTTTTTTTTCCCAACCCTTTTATCTAGATATCTACTCGAAAATTGAATAACCGTTGACAATCCGGGGAGCTTGGACCTGAGCTTGCCTGACACGTGACTAATTTGTCGGGCTATTGTTTTTATTTTTGTCCGAATCCCATTAATACCATTATAATTTAATGCGTAACGTAACTATATATATTACATTAAAATATTAATTTATTAAAAAAAGAATAATGAATTTTTAAATGAATGATAACTAAATCCAAGTAAAGATGCTCTACTGTCTTTGTATTGAAAAATATAGATAATCACGACTTGTACTTGAGATTTGACTAACAATGTAAGATTATTTCTGTGCAAATAAGATGATTTAGAAAAAGTTTTTCACGCTGCAAGTTTTCGCTTTTATAAAACAAAATGCATGAATAGAATGGGAAGAAAGAAAAATGTGAGATTCACAAGATCTTTGTATCCTTTCAGCTTTCTATTGGCAGTTACAAATTTATGCAAAGAAAATAACGCTACACAAAATTTATGTATTCGGTTTAGAATAATAAATTAGTAAACAAAACTCTCTTAAAACTTTCCATTCGCTAGAACTGACAATTAAATTTCAATAATTGAAATTATCTTAACAGAAGCTCTTGCAAAAAATAAACCTAAGATTTGCCGAACTTTAAAAACAGGACCAGACGTAGCGTGCAGTTTATAGTATTCAGAAGACTTAGCATCCAAATCCCGAGGACAGTTGCAGTGAAAAGAATGGCTTAAAGGTGCTAAATGATGCAAAAGAGAAATTGATGGGGATTCGACGCTGGCGCCGCGCGGCTGGCCTCTTTCAAGACTTTAAAAAATGCAAGCGCATCCATTCCTAGTGTTGCACACGCGACTACGTTTTATATTTCACTGGGCGCTCGAATGCTCTTCTATATATACGGCTATTGAGCATTGACTCCTCTGGCTTCGTAAACGCTCGATGCCTTTTTGCCTTAAAATGTCAAAAAGGATTTTGATCGAGCCACAGAAGTTTTCCGCGAGAATCTAAGCGTTTGTACAGAAACCGAATGATCGGATTTCATCCGATCCGCAGGATATTGTTCTGAAGAAGTTAAATAGCCGTAACAGATCCGAATTTCTGTTTTTTTTTTCTTTCTTTCTTTTTTTTATTGAAGAGCTACTTTGTCGATAAGATACAAGGCAGTAAAACTAATTTCAAAAGAAAATGAAAAATGATAAAATAAATCAGAGAAATTATTCGAGATGTTATATATACTCTGAAACATCATATTTCACAATAATATATTTAAAATATATGATCTTAATTTACTTGAGAAGTAGTTTAATTTTAATAAAATTTATTATCCTGATAACCGAGCCAATGGACAAAGCAAAAATTAATGGATAATACCTAATATGGTTAAGTGTCCAGTCCTAAATCTAAAAGTAAATAATAATTGATTCATCTCTTTTCGTCGTAAGTTTATATTTATGTAAAACAACATGTACTTTTATTATTGCTTGTTGCCCACGCTCCAAAATACTTCACTCAACGATTAAAGAGATTAACTATAATATTATTTTCATTGTAACTTGATCTTTTCTAATTTCTATATCAGTTATATTATTTATTATATGCGGAAAAGGGCATTTAATATATAAGTATTATAGCTTGTAAAGTATTTTAAAGCGTTTTTATGAAAGAATAATTTATAAACCCTCGTAAACTGAGTTTGTTTTATAATAGCTATTAATTTAACTGGACAGGACTGTGTTAAGAGCTGAACATTGACAATAATGCGTTTGATAAAAAAAATTAATTTTGTACTATTGTTATTTATTTATTATAAATTAGTATACTTGTATGTAATTTGCACTTATTTAAAGCAAAATTATATGATTTATCTTGATTTTCCGTAAAATACTTCTATGTAGTCAATTTTAAAGAAAAAATTCCATCCTTATTGAAAATATTTGGCACCGATGGTTTAATAAAATAGTATAATTTATTTATCGGAAATTTCGAACATTGTGTTAGGATAAACAAGTAGAATCTAGAATGAGTAAAATATAAAATAAATAATGAAGTAAGTGTAATAAATAATTAAAATTAAGGAGCACAGCAGCGAGTCATCAATACTGGCGAGCAAAGAAGAAAAAGTAGAGGCTGACTGGGTTGGCAGCAAGCGTTTTCCGCAAACAATTTTTCATAGCTTAACAGTCACCGAAAAAGCTCGGCAAGCTCGCGCGCATCCAGCCTGGCTTATAAACTTTGCCAGCGGAGGCAGCGCGCATTTTCGTTTTTGCAACCCTATCCGAGTTCAGCCGCCCCCTGCGGTTGTTTATTCGCTCTGCCAGCTCCTTTCTCTCCCTCTCCCTCGCGGTTTCGCAGTGATAAGTGACAAACTCGCGCAGCGGTAGATGCAAAAACGCAACATCCCTCTCTCTCCGCGTTTTCACGAAAGAAGAGAGATAGAGGCCGAAATGAATGTCTCTCGAGGAGGAAAGAGAGAGAGAGCGAGAGCGAGTCTTCCTCGCTCGGTTTGCTTTACTGGATAGGAGTGAGGAATGAAAATCCCGGAGCGCGCCGGTGTAGCTGCTGGCCTTCCCTGATGTCGCGACGGGCAAGAAATATGGAAAGCCAAGCTGACGGCGCGATTTCTTCTTTCTCTTGCGTGGCGGAGGCGCTCGAGCTCCACGGAAAGAAGGATGCAGCTCTTGCGGCTGTTGTGGCTACGAGTAGAAAGAAAGACAGACTGCACGCCAATCACTGCGCGCGATTACTGCGCGTTTACTTGACCTAGCGCGGGTGCACGCTTGCCTTTTGCGCTCTCTACATTTGCTCGCTATATACGTAGTACGTAGGAAGAAACGTTGACTGAAGTATTTCTCTCTTGGGGTAACACAGACAACTAGAGAAATGAGAAAGCTATCATTGTTTCAGAAGGCAAATAGAGATCGGGTTAGAAGAAAATACTTGAGACTGTTCTTGTGGATGAGAATGCTCGAGGATACTCTCTGTGCAATGAGATTAGCAATTTTCTTCTACACGAGATATCTTTCAATTTATGCAAAAAATTCTTATTTACGCTCTTAAAATTTTTAAGTTCTTTGAAAACTGCACATAACATTAAAAACGTTCCCTAAAAATTATATTTCAATATATATCTGATATTTTTTAATACAGAACCTTCTTACATATTCTTATACTTTATATTCTTTTTAAAAATATTTAAAAAATGTAAATTTTGCATAAATATGCTTTCCATTAAGGCATCTATTTTAGTTGAAAACTATTTTTGCATTAAAATGCATTTTTTTTAAATAAAGATTATATGAGGTTGCATGAACATACCTTACTATCGTATCCTTTACTGTGAAAGTAAAATTTATCATTTTTTTATAATATAAGCAAAGTTTATGAAAAACATTGAAACTCATAATCTCGTTAAAGAAGAATTTGTTCACCAAATCTTTTTTTTAAAGAGTTTCAAAATAGATCAATATTTATTCTTATAATTACCACAGTAATTGAAAAACATGTCGGAAATTCTATAATTTTTTAAACAGTTTTTTCTTTATTACAGTAAACCTATTGGGATGAGAAAACGGGTAACGTAATAAAATGTTATTGTGTAGAATTGCATAATTTTTCCGAATAAAACATCATTTATACTATTTTCATGAATAAGAGACATAGAAGTACTACGAATTTATCGGAAATATCTCCATAATATGATTTTTAGCCTTCAATATAATGCTGCCCTCGAGCAATTCTCTAATTATCATAATCGCAACGTCATTATCAACCGCGAGCAAATATCGGGAATAATAATATAGGATCTCTCTATAATTGACTCGACAACGGCTTCAAACGGTCCAAAAAAGAACGGCGGAGAAAATGACCCAATTACATTTACAAACACTCACAAATATTAATTTTCAGCAATAGCGCACTTTAGAAGTCTACGGGCGACACGGATGTCCGGCTACTTTTCGTATTCTGCGCGTGTGTATTACGAACCAATGAATTACACGCTTGCGCCGATTTGCTCTATTGTGATAAGGGACTGCTTCCACAGCACTGCATTTTTAGAGCTTATCTGCATTTGTCGTTTGTGTATCGGTAATCGAAGACTTTCTATATATATATATATATGTACGCGAGGAAAGAGAGAAGAAAAAATGAGCCCTCTCGCTTTTTTCTCTCGCTCTTTCTCTGCTCTTGACAACAGAGCTTTATTTGCTCACTGTTTTTCATTTGCGCTAAAGCATTTCCGATTTATTGATTCATACAGTTGGCAAATACCGTCAATTAACTTTTACAACTTTGTTGTTTGGAAAGTTTTCTAAGGCTTAATTTCTAAACTTTTAAAGCTTTCGGTTATTTAATAAGTTTAAAATACTAAGACAAAATGCATTAATTGTTAATTGCCAATTTATAGTCTCATAAAGTTATATAGTTTTCTTTGTTTTAGCAATGAGTATAAGTAAAATTAAGAATGTACTGGACTGTCTATGATTTTGTTTCAAAAATCTTTATTGTGCCAAAGTTTAAATTGATATGTAAATTACTTTAGTTTATGTTAATAATAATTTATATTTTCTAGAACAATTTCAAGAATAAAGTAAAAAATATTTCCTTTTTTAAACATATAGGTATGTATATATACTAAGGATATTGCTCGAGTAGCAGACATAAATTATGAAGGTTTTATATTGAAATAGAATTCGCAAACCTAAGCACATAGCATGCACCACCTGAATGTGTATAACTGCGATATTTCAGCATGAATAATTCAAATGAATGTGAATAGATTAAGTACAATTTTTAATACACTTATTAATGTAGAATAAAAATTGAAACAAATTAAAAACTCATCGATAATTATTTGTTATGGTAATTAATAATTATTTTTTAAAATTGTACACTGCTACTTCGTTAATTTAAAACACAGTAAAATTAAACGAAATTTCGTGTGTATTCTTTCTTCATTTTAAGATACAGAATAATTTGAGTGCATATTACGAAAAGACTTAATTTTATTCCATATCAACATCGTGCAATAATGATTCAGCTCTCGTCGAATTCAATTAGACCGTTTACGTGATGAAACTGTAACGAAGTCGTCATTAATTTAAACTTCGAATGGCCGCACTTGTGACTACTAATGGAAGTTATTAATTTCTCTCCTATAACTCTCCTATGCCACACCATTATAATGAATAAAAATAACAGCTCCTCCAGACTGCCACACCACATTCCAACTGAAATTTCAATCTAGAACGACTCCAATTAGCATCCAAATTACACGCATTAAATTCCAATCAAAGTCCAATCGAATGCATTAGAATCCATTCCAAACAAAAATAAAAAAAAAACAAAAAAAAAAAAAAAAAAAAAAAAAAAAAAAAAAAAAAAAAAAAAAAAAAAAAAAAAAAAAAAAAAAAAAAAAAATTACTCTACAAACGAAACTCTCGATCGGTCAATTTTACGATCTCCAAAAGTCTCTGGGCCGATATTTTTTCAGGGCCGGCGCAGAGATTGAACGATTTATGGAATGACTGCGTGGGGGTGGAGGAGGGTCGATGTGCTCGCAGTTTGTCAGTGTGCGGTCATCTCGATGCGCCAATCGACACACGCTGTGCGTACCTATACATACATCGGGCTTGCGGCGGTGCGTCGGTGCGTCGGTGCGCGACCCGTTGAGATTACGCGTTCGCGGTGAAATTGCACCATGGTGCAGCGCTGCAGTATACGAGTATGTGAGTGAGTTATGCGCTGAGTAACGCCGAGAAAACATAATAAGCTTTCAACTAATTAGAAATATCGGCCGCGATTTTGGGTTTCCGAGCATCGACTGCTAATTAAGATTTATATAAACTATGGCAACTGGTATTTTCAATGACTGCTGTTATTTTTTTCGGTTTTTTGTTCTTTTAAACGTGCTGGTAATAATTGAATTAAATGAATGGTTAAACTTTAATGCTATCATAAAGTAAAGTATAGTTTCGAATAAGTTAAAGAAATTTCCTAAAAATGACATTCTTAATTTGACGAAAGATAGCATCATTTAAAGTTATGTATTGTATAACATTATATAGACTAAATAGTATTATTCATCAAAAGTTTATCAAATCATATAGTGCGCAACTAACTTTCTAGATGGAAAGTAAACTTTGTTTTCATGATTTATCATTTGTACAGTATTAATAATAATTTTATACTAGATTCAAAATTATTTAATTATTTATAAATTAATTAAGTATGTAAGATATTACTATTAATTTACCACTTAAATACTTTGTCGATAATTATAAATTCTAAAAATTTTTTATTTTAACAAAAAATGCGTTCTTATGTAAATTTTCCAGAAAATTGAAAAAGTTACGCATTTGTGCGAACTTGACCCACTAAATCTGTCGGATTAATCAAGCTCATGTTCTCTACGCGCATAAGGAACCCGTTTATTTTCTTACGTAAATTTTACTCTGTACGGCTTCCAATGAAGTCCAGATAGATCTCAGTTTTTTTTCTAGTGCAACAGTAAGTTCAATGTTTCACAGCTGGTTATTCATTCATTGAAATGTGTTGGGAGAAATCGAAGCCTAACAAAATCTTTTCTATTGAAAACTTTCAGCCAAATATGCAAACAACAGAGATTCGCAAAACAAAAATTATGAATTAAATTTTTTTCTATTCTGTATTATATGTTTAAGATAGAAAAACTATTGTTAAGGATGAATATCTAT
This sequence comes from Eupelmus azureus, assembly GCA_030522685.1. Classification (NCBI taxonomy): domain Eukaryota; kingdom Metazoa; phylum Arthropoda; class Insecta; order Hymenoptera; family Eupelmidae; genus Eupelmus; species Eupelmus azureus. Next base: position 19,385 of record JAPYZA010010356.1, on the reverse strand, counting down.
GAGAAAGCATTTTAAGCTTGCAAAAGAACTAGGTGGAAAAAAACTTTTCGTTTAAATCATTTTCACAAATATGTGTGAAATTCATAGATTATCGTTATCACTTTCAATTGAATTGAGCGCGTCGGAAAACTTTCAACAACTCAATTACGGAGAAAAAATATCAAATGCCCTGGATTCTCCCTGTAGTTCCAGCTACGGGTCATAAAACTTCTAAAGCGAGTGAGACAAAAATACGTTAAATTCTACTGCCAGAGCACAGCGTAACATACTAACAGTCGAACATTCGGCAAAAATTCTCCCGTTTAGAATCAGATACCACCTTACATTCTACGTTAAAATTTCTTATTTATCGTTTCATTTCATTGCCTATGTTTTCAAACTACTTATTTTTTCTATATTCCAATTAAAATTTACCCTTTATTCATTTCTTGTCTAATTTTATATTTTTATTAAAAATTTATTTTTTAATGTCTTTTTATTTTATTAGTCTTTACTGAAATATTGATATTCAATTTGGGGATATACCATAAACCATAGCACTTAAATTTGAAGCATTATTCAATGCGATTATACTTAAATAGGTGACTGCTTTGAAGATCACTTTTACTTGAGCTTGACCTAGTTACCATGCCGAAATTGAGATCAAGAAGACATCAATCGAACCTCATAACGACATAGACAGTTTTATTTTTATTAAGATTATTCTAAATCTTCTTGAAGTCAAACTTGTTGATTAAATGTTCAAATTTATCATACCAGCATTTACTAACAAATGATTTAATGTAAAAATAAAAAAGAAAATTATTCATCCATAATTTCAAATGACTTTATCGATTGTCAGCAAATTGAATTAAAAACGAAAAATTTAATAACTGAAGTGCAATTACATATTAAAAATATGAGGTCATGTATTTTTCAGAGGATGAGTCACTAATAGTCACTTTAAGTATGATAATTCAATACCAACATATCTGCTTCTAGGTTAAAAATGATTTTAGAAAAAAGTGCAATCATGTAATCTAGTCAAGAATATATAATAATTTTTTCTATTAAGGCTTCCTCGTTTAATATGGTTCTTTGACGATCGATAAAGCCACTCAAACTTATTTGATAATTTTGAAAGCGGTAGAGTTACTCTCTGAAAATTATTCATATTTACGTAGTACGTTAATTTAAAAAGAAGACATGATATCGTGATATCCTTTTTTTAGATGTCTGTTAAAAGTATAAAGAGAAAACTTGGCGAGTTAAAAATAAACTGTGTCAGATTCTATTTAATCCTTGGACTTTAGAAATACGTAGACACGTGAAAGGGTCTTAAGTGGTCGCGGATGTCCCGGTTTCTGCAACATAAAAACTTATCTTCGAAAAGTCGTAAAAAAAATATTCTTCTTGTTAAAGACTCGGATTCATGACTTTTTAGATTGCAGCTATATGCAACTTTGATACTATTCGATTAAAAGTAAACTGGAACACGCTATTTTCCCAGTAGATACGAGTCTAAATAAGTTGCCTACATGTAAACGATTCACTTACATTTTCCGTTATATGTTATCATAAATTCACAAACTTTATTTAAAATTCTAACCAATTTATATATGTTTTGATAGTAAAAACTGAATAAATCATTTTTTTATTCAAACTCAGCTGAAAAATAATGAAAAATAAAAAACTTTTATAAATATTCTATCATGAATAAAATACATCATAAAAGCTCCTACAGTGCAGTTGTATGCCTTAAAAAGGGAGTTCCGTCTCAGGATCAATGCGCTCGTTGGAATATTTATTTTAGCTCCTCTGGCCAAGCTGGAAGGCTCGAGCCCTCGTAAACACGAAGGTATAGCATACGTCATGCTAACATTTTTCCAGCGGCCATCTCCATCCGAAAAGGAGAATCTGAAACTTTTCGACGAGGGCATAAATTGAATAAAGCGAGAGTGCAAAAGCTCGCTCTTTACGAGCTCTGGCGCGAGGAAACGTCGCGGCTTTTATGCCCATTCGACTTTATCAGTAGCGCACGCATAAATTTGCCCACTCGCTAACCCGCCCCTGAACACGAGACGGAGTGCGCTATTCGCTTGCGTTGCTTCTGACCTTCTTTCTCGCGCACCTGCAAATCTGCGACATGCGGGAGTTGCTCAATTACGCTTTCGAGAGTGGAGACGCCGATTGTCATGGATGAAAGCTCGACTTTCTGCCACTTGTAGCTCTGGATGGCTTTCTGCTTGACGCCGGCCAGAATCTTTATAACAGAAGTGCATTAACCTATATTCTCTTATGGCTGAGGAGGGCGTCATCTTTTTGCTTTCCTATACAAGCGTGCATCAGGTGGATGTCTTGCCTCATAATGCGTGCTTTATTTTTCCTTCGATCTAGAAGCTTCCAAGTAAAAGAGATCGTAGTATATTTTACATTACTATCACATACTATTTAGTTATTCAAATATTAAAGTTTAAAATGTTTATAATATCATTTTTACAAAGCGGCATAATATTCTTAAGACTTTTATTCAAAATCTGAAACCTATTTAAAATTTTAGATGGATTTAATTTTCTTTTTTTAATTTACCTACAAATTGAGGAAAATTCTAGTAATTTAGTAGACTCTTTTACTTAACTTTTCTTTTAAATTTTGTATTCAAAATTTAAATTTATACTGTTGCGAATGCCCTAGTATATAATTAATGTTCTTTTTATCTGACTTTAGAATGATCATAGCACTCCGATCTTTGTGCAAAAATAACTTATAGCTTCTTCAAAAGAATACATTATGGGTAAGAAAAATGAAAATACTGTAAGTTTTTGAAAATCTGATTAGCTCTCAATCGATCGCTATTTACCATTCTAAAAACAATTTTAATTTAATACTGAGAAAATATCTTTTGATCTTATGAACACGCGATAAGTACTTCCACAAATGTTTACTTTAACCGCCGGAGTATAGATCATCACGATGCGCCCGCGCGCGGAGACACAAAGCTAATGAGTCAGATAACGAGTCTCTAGATAAGGGCAAAACCCTCGCAAACTACCTCAACTTGTTTGCTTGCCCTACTGCGAAACTCGAAAAAAAATTTCAACGCATATTAATATGCATGTTTATGCATTATTTGGAATACGTTCGTGCCTCCACGTGCCTTTCGTAATTACAACTAATTATCTCATTTTTGAAACCTAGTAATTAAAAAAAATTATTTTTAAAATTAAATTTTCAAACTTTATTACATTTAGACATTTGTTGTTCAATTTTTATATCTAGATTAATTTAATGATTAAGTATTATAACACGACAGGCTGTACTTGCTCATTTTATGAACTAATTATACAAAAAAGTAATTATTTGCATATTATTCATGTATTAATAGGTATAATTTTTAATTTTAAGGAATTTTTTATAGTTTATATAATAATAATAATAATAATAATAATAATAATAATAATAATAATAATAATAATAATAATAATGTGAGTCGTAATTTAAGCGCATTATTTATCATAAAATTAAGAATTAAACTAAGGATAAAGAAATATTTTAGCTCGGCAGTAAATCTCTTTCATTAATGTTTCACAAGAAAATTTGAAGCCAAAGCTACATTAAATAATGCAAAGTGTATTGTGGTAATAAGGATCAGCGAGTTTCAGAATCTTGCGAGCGTTTCACGGAATGCTAAGCTTAATAGAGCTAATCTGTCATTTATGATGCACGCCCGTGAATAATTATAGCGTTATAGCATTATGCCATTAGGAATTAGCTTCATTTTGAATTATTAATGACGTAAATGCAAACTGTGAATTTGCCTTTCAAAAAAGTTTTACAATCAACAGTAATTACCAATTCATTTTTAATGTCACAGTTTAAGCAACTACTCGAACAGTACATTTCTGCAAACTGCCTTATAGTTTATATTTTAAAATGAAGGCACAAGAAAAATAAAACTTGAATTAAAATGTCAGGTTCTTAAAAATAGTATATGTTAAAAGAGCAAAGTTCGTGCAGCTTATGAAGAAATTGATCGAAAGAAAGTTGAAGTAAACATTGAGATCACACGCAATATTATTAAGCTAATAATAAGTAAGCATACATCAATTCTGTTAACCTAATAACTAACTCATTTCCTACTACATTCTTATCCTTCGCAATAGCATGAAAATCTTAAGCAAAGGGCAGATAAAAAAGAAAAAGAAAAAAACAAGTTATTTAAAAGCACGCTTTCTCTATGTAATATCGTTTTAAAATGCCATCCCTTAGATTGTCATAAAAGACGCAGAGAATGATAGAAAATGAGAGTGAATGACTTACGCTGTATCTGATCATCGACCTGCTCCTGAAGCGAGGCGAAGCTCGAGGTCGGCTGGTAGGGCAGCAGGTTGTGGAAGCCGCCGCAGGCGAACTGGTAAAAGTCCTTGCAGGGATCCACGCCGCGCTGCATCGAGGCCAGCATGCGCCTTGAGGCCTCGCGGCAGGCACGCGTTACGCATACGCCCTCTTGGCCATCTCGCTCCCTGATGCAAGCCTCGTCCTGCAACCAAAGAACCAAGCCCATTTCGATAGAGTTCAGCTCTCTAAAGACGCCGCCGTGTGCAGCTACGGCCGAGCCAAGACTACACGTAAAAGCTTTAAATCTCTTAATGCACGCTTCTCTCTCTCTCTCTCTCTCTCTCTCTCTCTCTCTTTTTTTTTGCTTTTTTTACTCCCTGGGCCTAAGTGATGTAGGTTTTTATACTTCCCCGGAGGGTTCAATGATTTTTTTTCTTTTTTTTTCAGCCAGACTGAAGCTGCACTTTCCAAGCTTTGCTAGTTTCAATTATTTTGCTTTTTGTCCAGTTGTCGCGCTGCTCGCCAAGTTTCGCATTATTACTTTTCTACTCGTCAATTTTGCATTAGTCTTTTGTCCACTTTATTTTTGACTTGTGAAACTATTCCAGTGCTGCGTCATAAAAAGTGAGGTTGCAAGTAGAAAAATTGCTGTAAAAATGTATGACGTTGATGAAATAATAGTTTTTAACTTCAGATAATTAGATAAATTTAGAATACGGAAAAAAATTAAAGAAAAAAGTTTTTTTATCGATACGTCGTATAAATTTGTTGCATGGTCGCCTTTGAAGTAAGAAAAAAAAACATATAACCTTTAAATAAATTTTATAATTATTTTGTATGAATTAAAGCTTGGAATAATGAGTTTTAATGAGAAAGCAACAATGTAAAGAGATTGTGCTAATAGAATATTTGGCAATTTGCATTTAGAAGCATTATAGTGTAGTTGTAGTTTCCCAAATGAATAGAGATTCTAAAAGAGCTCTAACTAATTTGAAATGTATATGCTTACTGAAAAGAATAATAGTTTAATTGTAATGAAGGTTGGAAAAAATAAAAAAGTCTTATTAAAGTTGAAAAGAAGAAATGAAGATGATTAAGGAGCTAAAATATGAGCGCAAAGCAAATGTTGCTCCGAGTCGAAAAGCGATTTGTCTGAGTCTTTCTTCAAAATAATCGTCTCAGCTCACTAAGACGTTGACGCTCCTCTGGGCGCTAAATAAAGACTCGGGGCATAGCTTGGCCCTAGGACAAAGTAGGCTATATAACGATTCGTTTCTTATGCTCTCGGCCCGACAGCGATCTCCTAAGAGGATCTTGGCAAACAGCCGTCTCTCTCTCTCTCTCTCTCTCTCTCTCTTGTCTCCTTTTTGGCCATAGATAGAGGTCTTCGCCTCGCCACGATAGAGGTCAACTCGTCCGCGCGCGGCAAACAAACATCCGGACATTGAATTTACCCAGGCTCGCTCGGTAGCTTCTCTCCAGGCCGTCAGGGCGCTATAAGTTGTGATGAATTTTCACGGTTGTCTACTTGATTAGCGCGAGCGCGGACTTGGAAAGCAGCCTTCCGCGCCCGATCGCTCTACTCGGCGGGCGCAAAACTTTGGCCCAACTGCCAAGTTAATTCAAGCTTTATTTTCGCGGCTAAGGGAGATCGATCGCAGCCGAGCGGAGATTCGTTAATGATTTACGGAGACTCTTAGCACTGTTGGCTGAGAGATGCCGAGGCGTTGCTAAACAAATTATCACCCAGACAACAACTTAAAGATTCGATTAATCAACGAACCGCGACTTCGAGTCTCGCTTTGCTTTTCCAATGCGCTACCGTACTATCACACGTTTATAAGATATGCATTTTATATTAGGGAAATACTTCAATTATTCCTTATACATGAAGAGAAGAAAATATAAGTAAAAAGTTGTGTTCTGTTCGTTGTTAAAAAAAGTGCAGCTAGTATAGTACAACGAAAATTACGAACTCGAACCTACAGTTACCAAAGTATTAAATATCAAACTAAAAGTACATACTGCATGTACGTTCAACATTTCATCGAAACCAATGTAAAACTATTCAAGACATCTATACTAGTACTGACAAACTAGTAAAATATTCAACAAGACCACTTTTCACCTAGTGTGTTTATCTTTTAAAACCTGCTAAATACCTCAGCCTCCCCAGAAAAAGCTTACTTTTTCAAAAAGTTATACGAGCGTGTTTTATTTCACTCAAGTTATTTTTCGAAAATCACAACTTAATTTAATATATAACTTGCAGGTATATCTCTTTATAACTTTTTGTACTTGTTATTCAAACTTTCTACAATCAATAAAAACTTTATACTCTCGGTATTTTTCATTTCTCAAGTATAGTTTAACTTGAAAGTCTAAAATATGTTTGTTGTCCAATCGGTCCCACAAGACTTTTGCAAATTATTCACCCATACAGCATCACTATTCAAAGACGAATTGAGAAAAAGTATTTTTTAAAATTCATAGCAAAACAAGTGTTCATATCAATAATTGAGATAAATAAAATGGTAAAAGCTTTTTCTGAAGCTCAGAGGAAAAAATATGAAACTAGAATCACGGCAAAAAGTGCAGGCGATCAAACGGAGAGGAGAGAAAAAAAGTATGAAGCAGCCTTTGCGAGATCTCGCAGCTATTTGTAGAGATCGTAGAATGAGGATCTCGATGTTCGCGTGCGGATGACGATAATTGTCCTAGAGAAGCGGAAGCATAATGGAGAAAGGAGGCTCTTTCACGTGGCCCGATGAATGGAGAATCTCGAGGAGCCCACTTGGAAGGATATCCTCGGGACTGGCCTGACGGCTACGAGACTAATGTCACTGACAGAGGCGCATGCCTAGCTCTGGCTCTATATATGTATGTACACGTTTTATTCTTACAAGGCCGCCATATAAATCGCCAGGCCGGATGTACACGCGATTTGTGCAAGCTCGCACAAGCTTGCACCTTCTGACGCTTGCTATTAATTGTTTTTACTTCTCCTTCGTAGATCTGTTTCGTTTCACTTTTTTCCCCGAGCTCCTTTTTCGAGGGGAAAACTAATGATCCGTCCGAGGATGAAGGAAACCATTACCTCGAGAGGTACGCGAATGCTTTTCTCTCCCTCCCTCTGGACTTAAAACGCGAATTGTGGATTTCTGTGGATTTGGCTTGGCTTTAGATTGATTGATTGTTATCGTAAAAGATTTGCTATTCACTAATCACTTTTAAGCATGCGCTTTAAAAACAAAAACTGCTATAACACATGAAAATTATCATTGATTATACTTTATTTGTATTACTAAATAAATTTAAAAATCTAAGCCTTCAGTCATGTTGTTAATCTTTATGTACTCTCGTAGCTCAAAACAATCAGTATTGAAAGAAAATACTTTATTTTATCTTCAATATCGCTTTTTACTAATACATTAATTACTTAACAAACGAAATAAACAACTTGTGACAAATATTATCATTTTTAATAGAAACATATCGTTAGCATTTTCTTTTATTAAATCAACAATATGCGTGGCTACGCCAGTGAACATAAATTATCGCTCTGGCTCCTTTAGCTGTAATTTGTTCTATCTTGTACGAAATATATGTACACGCGTACACACGAAATTTGAAATTCCTCGTTTCGGGAATGTGCAGTATTTGCCGAAAAAAGTATACTTACTACGATAATTTTATATTTTATATCATTTGCAATTTTATAAAAATTGTATACTAAAGAATTCTAAAGTTTTACTTTTAAATCACGTTTTAACTTGCAGTTTTAATTTAGTTAATTATTTAACATTTTTTTTTAAATAAAATCACTGCATATTGTATCAAATTAAGTATTACAAACTTTTAAAAATATAGGTCGCTCAATATTGACTCATTATTAAAAATTCTTAATAATTCTAGCGATATTGTAAATGTTATTAAACTTAAAAATTGCATTGCATGATTCTAGCTATAAAAATAACTAATTTTTAAAAAAATTAATATTATCGATTGAAAAATAATGTTCTATGATTAGATTAAAAGTGCATGTTTAGTCTAAGAAAGTGCATATATAATACGACTAATCTAATAGTTTTCACACTATACACGATAATATCTATGCATTAGGTGTCAGTTTCACTTTTGATTTGTACTAGGCATTAAAACTTAAGACCAATTTATAAGGGAAGTAAACATCGCGCGCGACAGCGTTGCGAGTGGCAATGTTACGACACTCGCGTGACAATAAATGAGGCGTAAAGCAGCCTCAGGCGAATGCGTGAGCGGGAATATGAAAGCTTAGAAATAGACTATTGAGTGCGCCTTATCACATCTCTTTCTGCAAATTTTTTGTTATACCCTTTATGTTCCCATTGCATTTGCATTAAAATTCCAACGACTTGGTCAATTTACTGTTTAAAAAGAATCTTGTTCATATTGATAAACAATGTTTAAAATAATTCACGATACAAATGAGTAGTAGAAGAATAAACTCAAAAGTCAAAATTCATGTTTTCTATGATTCTGAAATGATTCTTTATTTTAAGCTTAAAAAAATAAAGTTCTTGGCTCAGATCGGAAAGAAAAGTAAAATCCGTAAGGGCAAAAGCACTTGAATCTGCATGTGAAAGAGGAAGGCGATCTGAGCTTTAGAATGACGTTTTAAAGGTCATCGTCGCACATATGGGAGTGAGGAAGGTCATAGATGAAGGATAGGAGACCCTGACCCACGCTAAGGTTGACGCGCTGCCTCGAAACCTTATCTCCCGTGTATGGCTTCCAAGCTCGTGTGCGACGCGACGCCTAAGCTCGAACCCTCTGCTCTGCTCTGCTCTGCTCCGCTCTGCGTTCAAAGATTCGCGCTCTGACAGCTGAGAGCTGTCCAGGCGCACTTTTACTCGATTCTCTGTCGAGTCGCAATCTAACCAAATTTTACCTGCAGTCTCACCACTTTTATGTTAAATATATTCTTCTACACTTCCTTCTATTCTACTGTTTTCAAAAATTAAAAAATATTTGTTAATTCATCATTAACAATGATGCTTTTTAACTGCATATAAATATCTTTTTAATGTTTGCAATTTTGAAAATTTACAACTATGGGGATCCATACACGTCAAACATCGATAACAAGCCACGTGATGTTAATTTATTGTAATTAACAAGATACGTTCTCAGATTTTATTTCCTTTTTTTAGTACATATTTGAAAGAAATACAAATTGTGTATGCAATTATTGTAAAACTTGAAGAAAGAAAATCTTGGTACTTATAAAAAGCTTTTAGTGTCAGATTCGTCTTTGTAAAAAGTTTTCAAAAACGCTTCTTTACTTTTAGTTATTGCCGAGCACTGTATTTTTAAGATCAGGAAATCAAGTATAGCAAATAAGAAAATGGCACCTTGCCATATTATGTGCACATAAAATTCATACAACTAAAACACATACGGACAAAATATGACAGCGATTTTTACCGCTAGAAAACTGTGCCAAACGTAGGATTCTACTTTTATTTTCAAAACTTAGATACGATCTTTTAAAAGTCCTTTATTAAATATTGTTGAACAAGTTAAAGTAGTACTATAATTCAACAAATCTTAGATCTTTTAGACATTAAATAAATTTTATTTCTTGACAATACTGTCAACAATGTTATTACAAGCACCAAGCATTAATTTATTATTATTAATATCATGGGTAATTTTCAATCTAAGACCTATTTATAGATTAATTTTACAAAATAGACATTTTTTAATAATAGGTATTATATTGATTTTATTAAGAAAAAGTAAAACTCTATTCTCATCGAAAAGATGTGAAAAGTGAAAATCGATCGACTTACAAACTGTAATAGTCTCTCCTCTAAACAAGCCCTCCCTTCATTCGCACATCCACTTAAACCTCCCAAGATTTACCGATCCATCTTTTTTCATTGGCGGCACTTGAGCTAAGTAAGTTGGCTCCCTAACGACTCTTGGTAAATCTACCTTCTAGACATTGACGAGAGCGCGACGCGAAAGAAAAATCATCGACGTCAAGAAAGCGGCACGCCTCTCTCGCCTTCCCTACCTATTTCTCTCTCTCTCTCTCTCTCTCTCTCTCTCTCTCTCTCTCTCTCTCTCTCTCTCTCTCTCTCTCTCTCTCTCTCTCTCTCTCTCTCTCTCTCTCTCTCTGTCTTACCCATTTTTTCTCTCTTTATATTTCCCTGCATCGCGTGACAGTCAGATTGAGGGCATAATAAAATAAGCAACCGCGAAATAGAAAAGAAAAGTATTTGATAGGAACACACCCAGACGTATATACACGTGTTTAGGTACTCTTGTCACGAAGACGAGTTACCCTAACAGGATTACAAATCGTTTTGCCGTGCAAGAAACAGAGACGGATTTATTATCAAACATCACTTTCGATGGGACTGCTGATTTTAATGATTCTTTAGTAAATTTTACGCTGTAACAAAGCTCGTTTAAAATGCGTCAAGCAGAAAACGATGGTTTTATTGACGCGTGCACAAAATAACGAGAGTAATTTCGAAGCGTGAAAAGAAAATTTGAAAATTATGCTACGTCGCGTGGAGAATGGATGAAATTATTGGTTGAAGATGAAAATCGTGTCTTCACGTATGACATGGTTCAGAGCTCGATAAATTCATGAACTTTTCTCTGCATGTTATTTGAACAAAAGACAAATGCGTCTGAATTATAGTTCAAGCTGCAGACCGAGTAGCTATACAAACTTAATAAAGTACTCAAATACTATAGTTGAATGCAAATTTTAATTGTGAATATATTTATTTTAAGCTGTTTTTAATATCCCTAATTTCTTTTTTTAATATTTCTTTTTTCTTGATTAAATTTTGATTTTAAATAAGTCAAAACAAGAAATAATTGTCTGTTCTTTTTAATTCATACAGGTTACATAAAGTTTACTTTGTTGCTTTATTACTTCTATCGCAGAATAGTTACTGTACCACAATATTATTTATAATCTGTAGCGTTATGAAGCTGCCATTGCCTCGTGAAACATGACTATTCAAACTCTTATCGAGTTATTTTGATCAATTCTAAAAAAAACTTGTTATTACGACAAGATGTATGATATTTGTCTACATTTCACATAAATTTTTACTAAAAACATTTTATTTGTTGTTGAAAATATTTAAATGAAAAGAATTTAGTCTTATTTATATTAAAAGCTCTTGAGTGACTGAACTGATTATACTTATTATACTTATACTTTTGGTTGAAAAGTATATCCAGTTTTTCAAAATGTTACTTATTATATCTGTAGAGTAAAACACAATCCTATGTATTAAAAGAGTAATCTATATGTATTTAACAGTTAACGCAGAACCTTATCAGCAATTATACTTAATTAACTTAATCATTATTAATGTTATTTAAATAAAAATAAAATTTGCAATGATCAAAAGTCTACTATTATTTATAATATATAGCCTATAATATAAATAAACGTAATCTTTTATTACTCTCTAAGTGTTAATAAAAATAAAAAAATGTTAGTTTTAAGAAAAAGCAAAAATTGGCCTTGGAGTAAAAATGTAATTTAAAAGAGCGAGCATTGCTAAATTGTGGACTAACCAGTGGGGCGCATTCACGCGGCTGCTCTCCCTCGGGCAGGGTCGTGATGAGAAAGAGCACGGGGCTGGTGACGAGGAGGCTCGTCACGACCAGCATCGCGAAAGTGAGAAGCGCCTTGTGCACTGCCTTGCTGCGCCGCAGCCAGTAGCACGGCACACAGCAGATCCAGGTGCCAAACTGATTCGGCCGCTCCACGTGGACCATCGGCTCCTCGAGGCCTTGGCCATCCTTCAACACAAAACGTTAATCCCGGATATGAAAAAATCATTTTCCATAACTTTTTAACAGATTTCTTTATTCTCAAATTCAACTTGCTTACATAGACTATTCAAATACATTACTCTTTACTGCTGCAGCTGACATATTAAATTACTTTTATTTAAGTAAACCATTGTACGATTGGAAATCTTTACTTCAGATGACAAAGAGAGATCGAAATCACCTCATTTTTAATCCTAATAAATTCTAAACACTTAAACACAAACTGTTTTTAAATGAGAGAAAAATTTCATGAAAAAGGATTAACTCTAACCTTCAATTTAAAAGTTTTTTTCTATAACCATGTAAACAAACAAAAGATTATACTGCTAAATGAATAATTATAAAACAAATTTTCTGACTATTTTCATCACTTTTAAAAATATAGGCAGTGTATGTAAGTATCATGATAAGTATCTTGTAGTGTTTCCTGCCATGATATATTTATATTCTTATATATATATATATAGTAGTAATTTTTAGATTTAAATATATAGAGTAAATTTTTACATGGATTTATACTCCTTAACTTTTAGAGAGTACGTGTTCACGAGTAGTTTATTCAAATAGCTTTTATACTTGCTTTCAAAAGCTTTTTATCATCTCGAAGATTAAAGAGTCATCGCTATTATAACCCTAATATATTGTAACCACAAATTTTAAAGTGTAAAATCTTTATTTTATTGAATAATGTAAGAATTTGTAAGTGTAAAATTTTAAATATAATCATATAATTTTAAACTTAAAAATGTTTTTCGTCGTAATATTTACTATCAATATAACTATTTAATAATTTGTTGTATAAATCAATAGAACTTCGGAAAAGTTGATTTTTCTACTAACAAGGGCTTCGTTGCATTTGTCACGCGTTTGTTCCCTCAGGTAAGTTTGATTCTTCTATGTAACTAAAATAATTAAAAGACACTGTAATTATGCAAGACACACTTTGCAATGCTTGTACGTAAACAGATTTTCTAGTGATCTTCATTAGCGTATCAGCTTTAAATGTGCAAGCTGACAGGACTTAAGATATTAGGAATTAAACTAGAGAGTGTCGAAACATGCAAGTTCATTGTTTATTCTGAGTGGTTACTCGTACGCAAAATTAATGCATCTATGATTTCGTTATGCAATCAATATCATAAAGGTTTAATAATCTGACAAAAATTTTTATAAATTTAATTGTGCTATAGTAAAAATTCTTTTTTTTTAAAAGTTACTGCAAAAAATTTACTGTTAATTTTGTGTAAGTTAACATTCTACCAGGGTATAGTAATAATAATACACAATATTTTAATCAATTCCTTTTGTTGTATTATATTGTGTATGATAAACTATAGAGTTTGAAATTTCTATCTTATATAGTTGATAAGCGTTTACCTTAACGTATTCACGTATTCTGTGGTTAATTAATCTGTTTACAGTTTTTATTCTGATTAACTCGTTGCAATCGGCTGCTATTAACGTAACAGTATTTTCATATAATATCCGAAAAATTGAAGACTTACAAAGTTCTTAGTACATCCACTTGTGGAAACAACTTGTATACACATAAAATGTTGACAGAAGACCGATTGAAAAGAGTTATACGCCGCTTCTTACAAGTTCTTATTCAAGATTTGGTACCTTAGAAACATAAATTATTTGAGCCAACTTATAAGCAATTAAAAATAGTAGTAACAAATTTATGAATTATTAAGTAATTTTGGTAAAAATTTATTTACTTTTATAAGCTTATTATAAAAATAAGGAAAATGTCTAATATAAAATGTATTATTTTTTACTAATCCAGAAAAACAAATTGTTTATTGTTTCGCGATTTCGCTGTTTTAACTAACTTTAATCTCGATCAAACCCTTAGTGTCAAATGTCGATTGATTTTATCTTGAAATGACATTTGTTCTCGACTTTTAGTATCCATATAGCACTGTACAGTACAAAAATAAAAAATATTTTATTTTGCATTGATGGATGTCACTAAAACAAAGCATAGTATAACACATTTTCCGTGACAAATAAACATGAAAATACATCATAATCAATCAGAGTATAAAATTTCAGAAATTAATGAAATAATTAAATAAGTTAAATACTATGAAACAAAATCAAGTAAAAGGTAAAAATATAATTAATTAAGAATAACTAATAAATAATTACGAATTATATTTAAATTAAATACAAAATTTTTTAATGTCTTAAAAATATTATTGTATCTAATTAATAAAATCTGGAAATACGTTAGAAATTAAGTATCAAACATCAAGAGTCCCACGTCCTAAATTAGATAGCTATTCACGCATTTCTATAAAATCCCTGCAGCCTTTGCAGCTAGTTCGTGCATATAAAGAATCTACGAATATTCTGATATAGACGTGATAATGCAATATCCTCATTATATGCAGTAAATCCATTCGAATTACATCCCTTACTCTATTTCTTATACCCAAAAACATTTTTTCTTAGAATTCTTATACTTAAAAAGAAGTAATTTAATCTTAAAAACTATTTAAAAATACAAATATTTATTAATAAATATTGTTGTTAAACGTTCTTTTTAAGTTAATCAAAAGAAGTTTTAATTCGTAAACATTTAAAAGAATTTCCATATTAAACAATATGTTTACATAGGCAAAAGTTTTTGTACTTTCCAATATTTTGCATTTTGCAATAAAAAGTTTGATTTTTAATTTGAAAACTTAATGTTACTCCTGCATTGAATATTATAAAATATTATTATGAAAAACATTTTTATTGTTATGCAAGGTATCAGTATTGTGAATTTCATAAGAAAAACTATACTTAATTAAAACAGTAGCCTAATTAAAAATTCTAATGCAGTTAATAATTTTTCATCTAATTCACTTATTTCTTGATTCATTACAGAAAGAAAAAAGAAAATAAAAGAAAAGATAAAATTCGAGAAAGTATTTTAAAAAAATTGTAATTTGTTTTAGTTGTAATGAAAATAAAAGTAGTAGAAAAAGCAAATTGTTTTCCAGCAGAAATGAAATAAAAAGAAAGGGAATTCAAGGTTTTCTATAAAGTGAAGAAAAAGCTCTTTGAATAATAAGGCATGGCCGACTAATGAAGGAAATAAAAAAAAGGCATACCTCGTAGGACTGGCCGGCGCCCTGATCTCTTGACGTCTGCTGGTGCTGCTGTGGCGTCGACGGCTGGGGGGTGCCGGCGCCGGGTGCATTTTGTTGCTGTTGCTGCTGCTGGGCCTGTGTCTGCTGGCCTTGGCCGGACTGTGACTGGGGCGCGCACAGGTTGCGTGGACTCAGCGGCAACCGTACGGCCCGCTCGCGCGACGTTGCCGACGTTGACGAGGTGGAGGCGCCCCTGCGGGCCCCCCGGGCCCCCGAACTCCGGCTCACCGTGCACAGAGCCACATTTGCCGGGTCAGCCGGAACTGCTGAGCCGTCCTGCAGCGCCTGTTGCTTCTGCTGCTGCTGCTCCTGCCGCTGCCAAAGCTGCTTCTCTGCTACTACGCTTAGGCTACACTGGCTTAAGCGACGACGGCGCTACCGAGCGAGTGCTGCCCACGAAGAGGACGACGCTGCCACTGAAATTCAGACGTCACTTTTCGATACTAACTTTTCATCGGATAAACTAAATTATTATCACTTATTTCATTTGTTGCGGACAAACATTTATAAATATTTCTTTTTATTCTAAATCGCGTCTAATCATTTTCATTCATTTATTTGCGCAAGAACAACTGAAAGAGTACCAGTTGCAATCGCGCTAACACTGACTACTATTTTTACTATATAAAACAAAACTTTATTATTATCTTTTAAGATCCCTACGAATTTTCGCTAATAATTGTAACACTATTTACGACCAAAATAATAAAATAATTACTTTCTAGTATAGTAGAGCTTTATGATAGTATCCAATCTTCATTTTATAGTCTTAATATACTGTATAGAAAGATGATCACCGGCGGAGGGATGCAATCTCGATAATAGTTTATTGAGACAAATTTATTAGCTATAGATATAACAGAGAACTAGCAATGATAGACAGTAGTAGATATAAATATATAATTAAATAGCTTTGGTGAATTAATAAAATCTTGTTCGAATAAGATTTTATCTTTTTATACCATTTACTATATGACTCTTATATACCATTTATTTATATCAAATTTGATACGGAATAGCACGATATCAATATTTAAAACTAGATCTTAAATATTACTAGATCGATTTCTTAAATTATATGTTCTGATAACAACTGATTCCTGCAATTACCAAGTTTATATGATGGCAGAAACATAAAGAATCTTAAAATTAGCAATAAGAAACCACATCGTATCGAACGTGTTATTGGGGACAATTTAAAAAATTATATTTAAGTAATAAATTGAGAATATAAATTAATTACATAACTGAATCATACTATATCTCAAAAATATTTAGAAAATAAAACTGTAATACAGATTTTTATTAACTATCTTACAGATAAGTAAAGTGTACTAATTTTAAATAGGTAAAATTGGAACTTGAGATCTGTCCAAAAGGGTTAATTATAAGATGAAATTCAAATAAATTCTAGGCTTAGATGACTGAAGAAATATTAATTTTTTAATAATATAATCAAGCTGAAGCAAAAAATTTGAATTATAATATTAAATTATTAAACATTTTTTTAATTCTAATTAAAGAGTGAAAGGGCAATTAAAGATTGCAAAGAGAACAGTTAAAAACGTATATATGCATGATTTAGGCAAAAAAATGTTAAAAGTGCATCGTTAACTTGCGTACGTCAAAGCTTTGACGTCATACAGGACCAACGAGAATGAAAAGTAAACAACGGAGGTACCGCGGAGTTTACCTAAACAGCTCGTGACTTTTTTCTGCTTTCTCTCTCTCTCTCTCATCAAAGTACAACAATGCAGATGCTATACAAGAAAGTGTAAATTTCTCTAACGGTGCGGAATGTTTGTCTCTTTCCTCAAGCGCATACTACAGCGGCGACTGATACTTAAAGAAGAATTTCTCTGCCTTGGCCTCCCCTTACACTCTCTTTCTTTCTTTCTTTCTTCCTCTTTCATCGAGCTTTACAATACAGCAAAGAAAAGAGCTAGAAAGCAGCGCCCGAACAAAACAATGCCGCTTAAACTTTAAGCGCTGATTGTTCTTTTGCTTTCGCAAGATAAAAAAATAAAGAAAAAGAAGAGCTCGGTCAGTTGAAAAGGGAAAGAAAAATAGAATGAAGGAGTTTCGGCGAGTCTTGAAGTTGAGAAATTGAGAGAAGCTGTGAGTAGCATATAACAGACTTACTGTGAGCCTGCTCGTCTGCTGGTGCTTTCAAGGCGTCAAGAGCTTCTGCAAGATCGGCGAGCTTCCGGCAGCCAGTCAATGGGGCTGCACTTGGCGATCGCGAGGACGAATCCGTTGTCGCTCCGCTTCGATAGCCACGAGCGATAAAAGTCAGCTGTCAATGTAATTAGCAAAAGGTTCTTCTGGAAGCGCGGCCGATTCGAAAGAAAAAACGCGCCGCGTCGACAGGGCTGGAGAACGAGCGCGCGCACGAACGCGGGCCGGGGGTCGTTCGTCCGAGGCTGTGACGCGCGACGGACTGGACTGCAAGCTCGGTCCGATCTAGAGGGAGAGACGGCTCCGCACGCGATCGCCTCCCACCACCAGCCACCGGCGCCGCCGACTTAGCGCGCCCGCGCATATATACCCGCACGCGCTCTCGTCTCCTCTTTACCGCTCATGCTCTACTCGCTCCCCTGCAGACCTCGCGCGCTGCTTCTTTTCTTTTCCTCAATGAACCGCGCGCCTCGGGAGCTAAGCCAAATTTACCACTACGGCACGGACTTACCTTTTTCCATTCTTCTTTCTTTTTCCTTTATAGAAACACATTTTTACCAGCTATGGGAGTTGTTGGTTCAAGAGACGAAAGCGATGCACTTCGCTGTGGCTGTTTTACGACGTCGAGGATATCGATTGTCAGAAAGTTTATTACACGCGCGCGTGCAGTTTTATGGTACTATGCTCGGTCCGATTCGAATTGCAAGATGCAGCATCTTGTTTTACGACTTCCAACATGTTTTATCTATTTTTTATAACCAGATTTCAGAGATTTCAAATTGAAAATTTCAAAGCGCAACCATGAATTTCGATTTTTTATTCCGACTAGTGGTACGAACGTGGTTTTAGTCAGACGCGCAACACTATTTCAAAACAATTAGTAAAAATTATCTCACTAAACCTTTCTCGTTTAAAACACAATCACATCACCTGGCAATTTACACTCGGTCACAATTCTATCTGCCGGAAAGTTAATTTTTATTTTTATTGGGGTAAGGTTATAAAAACACTCTTTGTCTCACTCTTACGGTCAAACATGCCCTGACTAATCTTATTATTGACTTACCTTATCGCAACGAAATATCTAAAATTCAAATTAACATTTTGCTATACTTAAACCTAAAAATAATATTATTAAATAATATTATTATACAATATTATTTTTCACCATACCCTGGCCGAAAGTAAGTACCACTTTCGCTCACGGCTTAAAATCACGAAAGTGGTATTTTCGGCCCGGGTGTGGTGAAAAATAGTATACGCACTACGGGAGGAAATAAAAAAACGATCTGGGACATTCTTTATTTTTCCTACGTAGGTGCGGAAAATACTATTACTTTTATATTTATTATCACTCTCAGGAAAAATAATTCAGCTTTTAAAACCATTGAATAGATGTATACATTAATCAAAATTCAACTTGATTTAATTTTTCTCTTTATAAATAACCTTAAAACTAAATGTTGAATCACAGATGAATAATAGGTTATCTGGAAAAAATGTACACAAACTAAACAAATCTCTAAAAACAATAAGTATTTAAGTATTTTTTATGAAAATCCGTCTCTCTTCACTGGTAAATTTCCAGACTTATGGAAAGAATCTTTTGTACAGCCAATTTATAAATCTGGTTCAAAGCAAAACATCACAAATTATCGTCCGATATCGATTATTAACTGTTTTGCAAAGGTTTTTGATGTTGTGATAGCTGAGTGCTTAGGCGAATACTTAAGGGTGTTCCCTCCATTAAGTCAAAATGAACAGAAATCGTTGAGAAACATTTATATAGATTAAACTAGCTAGTGTTAAAATTTCAAAACATTTAGGAAGCTTATTGATGAGAAAAAAATTATTAAAGTTGCTTCAATCCGACTATAGTAAACTTTTTCT
>JAPYZA010010355.1:0-19366 GCA_030522685.1 Eupelmus azureus | reverse complement strand
ATATCATATTAAATTTTTAGTCCCATTCGTCAAAACAGATATTGACACACAAAATAGTGAGTCTTAACCCGATGTCATATGAAGAAATCGTTGTAAAAAATACATTTTTTAATAACTTATAAAATTTTTTAAAAACTGATATATGTTAAAAAATGCAACTAAAATAATATAGTTAAAATTCGGAAAACTATATGTTACAGCTTTTGAGATTCAAAAATTTTAAATTATGACTTGTATTAATAAATCTGAAGCGTTGTACAATTTCTTTTAAAAACTTATACCATGTTTCAATTTCGGTGTTTCAATTAATGAATAATAAAAGAAACTTAAAATAAATTGTAGCATGATAACATCTTTAATATATAATATATATGTGACATGGATTCCAGCAGTCTGCAATTGTTCGATTCCTTTGTCTTGTGTATTTCTTTTCACACGTGAACAAAAAAATTATGGGTCTCCCATGCATATATCTATTTATTTTGTTGTGAGAATTGCGAACAAACTGTAATCTGCTGTTAAACTATTGAATCTGAGAGAGAAAGAGAGAGTGAGAGAGAGAGAAAATCTTATAAATGCGAGGAGCTGACCTGAACGTAAAGAGGAATGTTTTAGACGCATTATATGCAAAAGATTGAGGATGAGGTATATATAAACTTTGCAGATCGTCTGATGTAGTCAATAAAAATCGAGTATAAACGTCTGAAACTCTTATATATAGAACAAAAATTTAACAAAGATATATGTCTTGCGGCATTTCGAATATAAAAATACTGCTATTCAAAGACCCGAACGCGCGACTACCTACTTGTTTATTACTGTTGCAGAAATAAAAGTATCCGTGTTGCGCTAACGATTTTGTATTCGATGTGCCCGTCATCCCTTTGTTTGCAAAACAAATACACAGAGAGAAAGAAAAACAGCCTCTGAATTTTTTTTTTTTTTTTGATCATCGAGACTATGTTTGTTGCATTGCATAATTAATTGAATATTACAAGTAGAAATTGTTTGAGATGTATTCATTGTATAACTGTTGTGTGAACTACTTAAATGTAAATTTTGATGTTTCTTCTCCCTGTTAAAAGTACGTAAAAATCCATAAAAAAATTGCTGATTATTGTACGTACTAACAATTATTGCTTGTGATTAATCATTTGCTTATTTATATAATCAATCAATATTTCTTTCTAACTTTAAGCAATATTTAGAAAAAGATTGCACCTAGTGCAATTTTTAACCATCTTTCATAATTTAAAACCTGCAACTAAATAATTACTCAGAACATTGAAAGAAGCGGCGTAGAGTGCGACTCGATTTTTCTTTCTCTCGATCAATAAATGAAACTTGGAATGTCGTGAATAAAACTCGTAGAGGAAACTTTAGTGATCGGTATAAAAGAGGAATCCCTTATACAAAAGGGGCAATTTGTTGGTTCTTTTGATACCAGAGACTGAATCGAACTTATATATAAAGATAACAAAAATACCATTGCTCGTGCTTTTTGTGTGGATGTGCCCGTGTGGTAAAAAAGCTAAACATTATAAGTATAAAAAAGCTCATCGTAACTAAAAGAATGGGAATAAATGAAAATTTTAGCGCATGCTATTCCTTCTGAAACAGAAACAAAAATTATAGATCTGCTCGCAAAGTACAGTATACAATAGAGAAGATATAAATAAATAAAAATAATTATTATTACCTGAAACTAAAGAAAAAAGGTGTAGTTGTATTTGATATTAATTAATTCTCTATCGTAATAATTATCGTATATGAGTGGATATATGCAGCAAACACGAGAAAGAGAGAAAGGGGATGAGACGAGCGAGCGCGAGCTTGAGAGAAAGACAGAGAGATAGCTAATTATACATGCGCGCGCGCGAGAGAGAGAGAGAGAAAGATTCACAGTGGGTGCATTTTGCTGATTCTTTCATGAGTGTGACACAGTTAACAGACAAAAAATGAAAAATAAATAAACTAATTAAATAAGAATAAAGAGAAAAAACATAAAATGTACGCTTGAAACTTTTCCCACTTGAAAATAGGGTCTGAGAGAGAGCAGATGATATCGAATGTTTTGTACACAAACAATAAAAGAGGAGATTACGGAGAGAACGTTATAGTTTGTAAAAATTAAAAAAAAAGCTGTAATGCAAAAAGCGGTTAATAAAAATAATAATAATAATAATCGTGAAAAACCAACCCGATGATCATAGACAAAGACTGTAGATTAAGGACAGACATTTTTATCAAACATTGATGTCATTTAATGAGAAAATCGTAATTAATGACAAAAAAACCACTGTGAAAATAAAAAGACTCGGTCTCTTCCAAACCGTTCACCGATAAAAATCTTACATTTTTCAAAATAAAAGAATGGGAATCCAATCTATGCAGATGCACGCTTTGTATTCGCATTAATTTCAAGGTCAAAACGATTATCAACTTCTTTTTTTGTATTAAAAGTTTGCACTTTAATTCAGATAAAGAAAGGGTTAATAATATATAAAGCTGGTTTCTCTCCGATAAAAAGAGAATTACTGATAAAAAAACTGTACTGAATCTTTTGAGAGTTCAGTTGAGTATTAAAGAGCATGAAATTTGCTTTGAGTATTTCAATCGCAGTCTCTAATAGAATAAAGTTAGGGTTATAGCATGTATGTGCAGAAAGTATGTGGGATAATGAGAGAAAAAACACAAAACAGAATAATCATCTTTGTTAAAATATAAAAGAAACAAAACAAAACAAAAAAAAACAAAAAACAAAACAAAACAAAAAAGTAATAAATAAAAAATAAAAACAATGATGATGCCTTGCAAAGCGATTTGGAAGCGATCGTGGTAATACGTAATTTGTAAATAATACAGTCAGTGAATGATTTTTAAAAGTATATGAGTTTGATGATATGATGCGAGATCTGTAGATCTGTCGTGGATGAATAGGTAAAGTGAGAATAAAAAGAAAATTACGATGCGTGCTGGTAAAGTCGAGAATGTTATACAATTTGTTTGTTTGCTTTAATTTTTTTAATTAACGAAACAAGATGATTAAAGGGGTGTAAAATCCCAGCTCTTCGAAGACTGCTCTTGAAATGTTGGAGCTCTTGTCATTGTACAAAAGATAATGAAAAAACGAAATAGAGCCGTTAATCATGCGTAACGAAAAGTTTTTATGACATACACAGCTGAAAGATCATCCTGCATTGCGCGCGACGGATGGCGTTAAAAAAAACTATGCAGAGAGAAGGAAAACGTTTCTTCGATTTGTAGGACCGATCCTTAGTAAATGTATAAAGTTGTGTAAGACGCGCGAAAGAGAACATTGTTGTAAATAATAAAAAGAAGTAATGAATATGTCAGAGAAAGGGGATCGGGTTTTAACTTTGTGCAGACAAATACGTGCACTTATTCAAAACAAAAAGAAGCCCAGGAATCGAGCTCTTCTCTCTCACAATCTCGACAACCCATTTTTCGCTGTAAATGACAAATTTTTTGCGATCACGATAATAAAAAGTGCGCCGCGAACAGAGGCGCGTATGTAAGTCTATAAAGGAAATCCCCTTGATATGCTATACTGATGATGTTCGTTTTGCTAAGCACGAAATGATTATAAACGACTCACACACACACACATGTTTACTGTGTATCGACGAGCAGATATTTGATGGTGGTATGAGTATAAAAAAAGTAATAAATAAATGATGAAAACGATCGTTTTAAGTGTGTTTTTTTCATCGAACTAAGTGTACTTGCGTGAATATATTTGCATTGTTTCAGGCTGCTATTGTTTGAATTTTCTTTTTTCATTATTATTTATTCTTAACATTAAATAAGAGATTTTTTCTGCACTAGCATACTTTAGAGAGCATCTTTAATTATTATAATTTCCTCCTATGCATAATACAACTTTTCCTCGTTGAGGCACGTGTTTGTCGATACCAAAATAATTTTAACGTACAAACGAGGTTCAAACAATATCTATTTAAGAGATGAAGTAATAAAAAAATCATCAAGTCGCGTGTGTGTAGAGAGCAGATTTGAAAAAAGCTAAGATAAAGAATTTATTTGTGTATTTATTGCCGAAAGGTGTGTGTCCAACTTCAAGCTGCGAAAATCCTTTAAGGTGGTATATATATATATACTTTCTGATGTTCTGGAATAAATGATGAGAATAAAAAAATAAAAAACAATAATAAAATTATATATGCAATGGATGCAGCTCTCTTTTCTTTTTCATTTTTTAAACACTACATTATTTTACTTTGTAAGCGTGAAGATTATAAAGCTTTATTACGTATTTTTTCTTTGCTTGCGTTTGTTTTTATTCATGGCATGGAAATTTTGTTCTTGGACACATTCTTTTCATTCGTTCAAACAAAATGTCATACTTATAACATTTCGGTTTTATAACTTATAAATGTGTTTGACTAATAAACGTGAAATAAACACATACAAATACAAACGGTAAATAAATAATAATACACACGAGTACAAAATAACCAAATACTTTTTTTAACTAAATCAATAATATTTAATAAAGTTAGCACTTATTAAATTACCGCAGAATGAGGCTAATTAAGCAAATTGTAAATTGTTATTACTATATTCTTTATACTTCTATTAAAGTTAGTAATTATTTTATTTATCTTCTAGGACATCTGCGGTAGTATACAGAATATTCAAAAAGTCCTAGAAAAAGAATAAAAAATATAATAATAAGAATTTGCAGTTTTTCCCGTTAGTCGTTTTTTTCGATAATTAATTGTAGGGATATTTAAAATTTTTTTTTTAACTTTACTTAATATAAATTTTTGAGTAATTTTTTATTCATTAATCGCACAATTGAAATAACGCAATTTGAATGTAAATTAAAATCCTATGGTAGAGTATATTTGTTGGAATACTGATAAGACTTGAAAAAATTTATTGATGCGTTGGAATGATCGACATTGGCATTGAGAACTCGATGGATGAAGACTGCAAGTGATTGGAAAGAAAACGATTTCTGACTGGGCTGGATGGTATATTGGAATCGATGAGACGATCTATGGTGATTGGAAGGAATGAAAAATTTTTATAAATAGGTGAGCCAAAGCATTAAACATGAAATGTGACTTTTTAATTTACTGTAAAACATAAACAATCAATTCATTGTGATTCTCTATTAAAAAATAGTACTTAGTAGTAAAGCATTAATTTTTGTTTTTTTAAGTCACGTTTTATGCTTGGATAAATGGTGTGAATGCAGTACGATTTGGTTATCATTAATTAAAGCTACTCGAAAATTTTTTGCCAATTAAAAACGATAAATTTAATTTTTTTTTTTAATTTATTTGAAATTACAAAAACTGTATTGCCTGTTAGGATGTCATAGAAATTTTAAAGAAGTAGAATAAAGTAAAGTTTAGCAATATCTTCTCTTGGAAATTCGAGAAGTGTACATAATTTTAGAAGGGATATGGATTATAATATTTTTAATTATTGGCCAAGAGGCATTGGCTTATTTTGCATTTTAAAAAAAAACGTTACTCTAAGGTGGCAAAGGAGGGGACAGAGAAAGACTGTTGTAACTAAACTTCACTTTTATAAGGAAAAAAAAATAGTTTCCAAATCGCTCCTAAAGATTAAATTTTTTATCTTACTCAATATCTGTGGCTTTAAGAGGCTCTTATTATAAAATGATCCATCTAATAGAACTTCGAGCAGAAGTTTTTTCACGTGACCAATACTATCCCTTTTGAGTCTATTTAATGGATGATAAATTTTGCCTGTATAAAAAGTTTCTACAAGATATAATATTATGATCAAAGTGTAATTGTCAAATATATTTGCAGATACTTGAAGAATTCCACTACAATCCAACCTGAATCCCTGAAGAGTGAATCTTGAAAATTTTAACTAAATGATCTGCAAGACATTCAGTGGCATTAAACTGTGAAACAAGTTTTACAAAATCAGCGATGGAACTTGAATAAAAATACTTATTAGAGAAAAGGTCAATAAATTTATTTCATTATTTTAAAGGTGTTTAACATGAAACTGATGAAGGCTATTCCTAACAAACTCTTTAAACTTGAATTCAAATCCATTTAAAATAAAAAGAGTATTTATTTAACGGCTTACATGCCTTATAGAGAGGTCTCAGCGTGTCAGCGGTTATATAAATTCTCTATACACTCAGTGATTGTAACTTACTAATAATTCATGACCACGAATTCAGCGTTTTACGTTATTATACATTTGCTTCCTTATAGAAAAACTTTGTAAAAATAAAATTTTTAAATATATTTACAAATACGTTGAAGATTAATGATTTTCTTTTTGTCTTAGGATGCTACAAATTAACTTTATAAAAAATAATAGTTAAAGCTAAAGTTAACATAAAATACATACATTCAAAACTTATTGTGTTTTACATAATAAATTATTTCAGTTTGTGTTTTATCTATAAGGAAGCAAGGAGTCGTCTTTCAATAGTGTTTTTATTATAAGCAATAAGTTTTTTTCACGGTATATTATGATTTTCAGTTCAACTTTATCTGAAGTTTATCACCTAATGTATGAAGGTTATGGGAAAAGCTAATATACAGTTACATTGTCATATGATATGGTCTACAAATCAGAAGTATCAGAAGTATCAGAAGAATTAGAAGAATCAGAAGATTCGGAAGATCAGACGAACTCAAATCTAAAGCCTCGACCACATCCACTTGAAAACGGATTGTCGAAGAACGCTTGGAACCTTGTATCCATATCCATATCTGGAAATAAAATAAAATTTTTTTACAAAATCTCAATTGGTTAATTTTGAAAGATATTGAAGAATTGTTTTTATTTTAGTAATTTTACCATTGAAACTGTAGTCGGATTCCTCTAAATCGTGGCCATTATCATAACGCGAACGCTTTTTAGGATCGGACAAAATACCGTACGCTTCTCCAACCTCTTTGAATTTCTTTTCTTGTTCTTTCTTTTCTCCATCTGAGGCATTTGCATGTCGATCTTTGAAAAAAATAAATAAATAAATAAATAAATTTTAAAAGAAGTAATTAAATGAGTAATAAAATAAGAATTTTTTTACCTGGATGATGTACCATAGCCCTCTTTCTGTAGGCCTTCTTGATATCGTCTGTGGATGCATTTTTATCAATGCCAAGAATTTTGTAATAATCTTTTCTCTTTGATTTTTTCAATGCCATTTTAGCTTCAAGCAATAACCGCTTATTGTCTAAAGAGAAATAATTTCTATTACTATTCTTAAACTTTTAATTAAATAAACATTTAAAATTTTAAGTGTACGGAAATTACTGATGTTTTACTAACCTCGGCTTTTATCTATTTTACACGCTCGTTCATAATCACGTACAGCTTCTTCATATTCTTGAAGTTCCATATAACATGCTGCCCTTCTTAAAATAGCTTTCAGATAATTATCATCAAGCTTTAGTGCTTCATTACATTCAGAAACTGATTCCGTTAATTTTTTAAGCTAAAATAAAAGATATTTACAAAAATATTTAATGATAACATGTACATAAAAATATTTTTTATATTTTTTGCTCTACTATAACTATTTACCTTAGCTGCTACTGTCGCTTTATTAAAGTGTAGTTTTGCATTAGTTTTAATATTTTGAGGATCAACCAATAATGCTTCTGTGTAAAGATTGTAAGCCTCTTGATATTTCTCTGATTTAAAAGCAATGTTTCCTTCTTCTTTTTTTTGCTTTAACAATTTCGCTCGCTAAAATTGATATTTGTTAATAATGTAATAATGTAAATTAATTCAAATTAAGATATTTAAAAACATATTTGATTGTTTGTTTTTTTTATATTCAGTTGATTCTTTTGAAGATAATATGAATACTTAATTAAATGTTAATAATTTAAAATTTTTCTTATGACATTTAATATTTTGTATTAGTATAATCATTTGTCAATGCAATTTATTTAAAAAAATTTTTAATCATCAAAGTATACTTATTTTAAATTAAAGAAAAATTTATTTTATTTTCTGCATTATTTTATGTTAAATTCTTTGTATTGACAAAAAATAGAAATTAAATTTATTTCACAATATTTAGCAATATAAAAATATAATTATTTAATTCATTCTATTGGTTAGATATATTACAAAGAAAGCTTTGCAAAAAACCTTTTTCACACAAGGTACTTACATTCCTAAATGGAAGGATTGTTCTTTCAAGTTGTGCCATTCATCTTTTCAATCGTGTAAATTTTAAAAATGTTTTTCATATACTACTTAAAAATCGTTAATTAGAATTAAAAGTGAATACTAGTCAAGGACAAGAATTTAGTAGTCACAAATAATTGCGGTTTAGATTATAGATAATGTACCTTATACATATCCAAGGCTTTTTTGTGGTCAGGAGCAAGGCGCAGAACTTGTTGAAAATGCTTAAATGCTTGATCAATATTATCTTGATAGTATAAACAGGTCCCTCTTACATATATAGCGTCTGCATTTTGTTTATCAGTGTGAAGAACGTCACTGGAATATTTAAGAAAAAGTTGGATACAGGTTATCACACTTGGTAATACTCTAGTGATCTTATAAACTTACTTTGCAGCCATTTCTGCTTCAGAATACCTTCCTAAATATGCTAAACATTCAGCTTTCGTGATTTTGAATCTTGGGCAAAATGGACTAATTTCACAGCATCGATTCATACAGTAAACAACCTGATTTGAAAATAAAGATTAAAAATATTAGCAATAGCAGGAAACATTATAACATTATAGGATTTAATCATTGTAACAAAAAGTGTAAAATATACCTTGCGGTAATCTTTAATGTTATATGCTATTTCAGCTTCTTTCAAATATCTTTTTAGAGTGGCAAGATCATTCAGTTCTGCTATAATTGATTGCT
This sequence comes from Eupelmus azureus, assembly GCA_030522685.1. NCBI lineage: Eukaryota > Metazoa > Arthropoda > Insecta > Hymenoptera > Eupelmidae > Eupelmus > Eupelmus azureus. Next base: position 10,477 of record JAPYZA010010355.1, on the reverse strand, counting down.
TTGAAGGTTCTAATTGTTCTAATTTATTTAATGCAGTCTCAGTTTCAACTACATCTCCTAATACAAGAGAGCACTTAATAAGACGTGTATAAGCCTGTAAAAGTCGAACAAGTCATTAGTAAACAACTCTTTACCATGCCTCAATATTACAAACAAAAATCAGCACCTTAAGGAATTTAGGATCCAGTTCAAGACATTTTTTTGCATCTTTGAGTGCATCTCTATACTGGAATAACATCATGTAACAGGCACATCGATTGCTGTAGTATCTTGCAATGTCTGGACATAACTCTGTCAAAGAAACAAAAAATTGTATAACGTAAGTTTTTTTTTTTAAATACTCATATTTTTGTATCTACTTACCAATAACTTCATTGTAACCTACTAAAGCCTGTTTATACTGTTTAGCAGCATACAGTTGATTAGCTTCCTCTTTCTTCAATTCAGCGAGTCTAAAAACAATTTAACAAAACTTGAGTTTTCTTTCTCTTTTGAAAGAGGAGGGGGGGGGGGAGTGGAAGAGAGGGCTCACTTATAAATATATCAGAGATCGTTCATATATAAATATGAGTCTAAATGTAATGATAAAAAATGTACGAGTCAGTTGATAGTTATTTAACTTACGAAGCATTGAAAGAATAGAGATGCAAAGACATTTGGCTGGGCCTACAATCAGTCTGTTACCATAGTAATGATAAAAACACCTGACATTCTATAGTTTGATTAAAGCTACACCTGCTATGTAAAAAACGTGTGAATCTATTCCCGATAAATCGAGCTGACATTCATTTATCGCGGCTTATATTCGTGCGCGCAAACGAAATGTAAATATATACAGATATAAAAAAAAAGGAGCACAGGTCTCTAAAAACGATTTGTCATTAAGCTCGCGACATAGTCGAATTCTCCTGCAGTCTGGTAGTTTGCGAAAATACGGTTTCTCAGACCTAGTTTATGTACAATAATAGCATTGGCAAGAACAATGTCGAGTTGTAGCAGCAGCATCAGCTATGATCATTGAGGACGCGCGTGCGTGTGTGTGTGTGTGTGTGTGTGTGTGTGCGCGCGCGCGTGCGTGCGTGGATGCGTAGGTATGGGAATGTGCGTGCTCACTAAAATAAGCGCGCGGGCGCGAGACTCCTGGCTGGGTCGGCTGGGCTGTCGGGTGCATTGACCTATCGCCAACAGCCATAACTGGCTGCATAAGTGTGTGTGCGCGCGCACACGTGTGTATATGTATGTAAATATGTGTGTGTGTGTGTGTATATGTATGTATATACATACACACACATGTATATATCCATATATATATATATATATATGATGGTTGGCGCAGAAGGCAGAAGCATCATATAGAGAGAAAAGAGCTGACTGCAGCGCGCGCCCAGATAAAGCAAATTATCGAGTCTCGAGTAAGATGAAGAAGCTTGGTGTGCTCATATGTATATATATACGTATGTGCGCGTAATAATGATAAACTCACTGTTCAGGTTTGAAGGCGCTCTTAGGCTCTGATGGTCCCTGACTGGGTTCCGGATCGACATTGATGACTTCGTCGGCGGGCGTCGAGGCCTGGGAGGATGATGAAGAAGCCATGCTCCTGTCGCTAGAATGATGCCTCCTGCGACGCGAGGCCTGTGTGCTCTGGCTGGCTATGGCTCGGGCTGCAACGGGCTGCGCTCCTTGCTCTTCGTCACGGAAGAGACTAGAGGGAGCAGCAGCTGTCCTATCCTCCTCGTCGACTACGCTAGATCGACTCGCCTCCCGCGCCTATACTTCTCTCAGCAAGCAATTGCAAGCGCGAGCCCCTCTCGAAGAGCCTTTCTCTCCGAATTCGGAGGCTCGGACTTTGCTGCTGACTCTCCTCACGCCTAAGCACCACCCACGCAACTCCTGCTTTGTCTGCTTTCTCTCTCTTTCTCTCTGTCACGCACACAGCTCTACCTCTCAAGCGAATGCGCTCCTGCAACGACCCACGATTTACGAAGTAAATATACGTATACCTACGCGCAGTTTACGCGACTATATGCGCGCGCACATGCCAGACTGCAGACTGCAGAGAGGGAGAATGGAGACGCTACTAGAGACTAGAAACCTTCCTTTCCTGCGTGCCATGTGCGTTGATGTGTACCACAGAACGACTTTGTACAAAGTCTAGAGGAGTTATAAAAAAATATTTTTGCCCAAATGCACTTTTTGGCATTGCAAATTTTTTTACAAGTTTTCATTATTTCTACATCTATTTATATAACGGTTCGATGTCAACTCGCATGTACATTGTCCAGAAATCGAATGCTCTGCGCCAAGCGAAAAAAATTGTTGTCCGAAATCTACCGAGTTCGTGATCTATGGTTGTGACTACTGGATTCATCCTTAGGCTGAGTCCACATTTACTCCATTTACCTGCATGTATCTGAATGTGACGTGATTTTGTCCGTGATGTGGACAATTGCGCTGTTCCGTGAATAATGTGCCGTTCCAATTTGGTTCCGATCCGTTTCTCAGTAAAAGTCAGTAATTAATTAGTTTTTAAATTAAATCTTTTTACAAATCAACAACTCATGTATAAAAAACAGCACTAATTTTCAATCACGGTGTGTTGAATAATCAACTTAGATTAACTTTTACTGAGGAATAGTAAACTTTGAATAATAATAGATGTCAACGTCGTACTGAAAGAGGCTTTTCATACATTTACTGATGAAGTGATCACTGCCTCGTCATAGAGTCGGTAACTGGTCAGTAATCGTATAATCATTGGATTTTTACTTAAAACCTAAATCCACACGGTTATAGGTCTGCGAATGCGCAGACTTATAAATCTTTTTCGGATGGGTAGTATACTTTAAACAATTATACAAGGAACGGTAATCACATTAAAAGTTTCGAAAAAACTAGTTTGAAAACATATTGAAAACAGGCATTTATTCCGACAATCAGGCGGTCTTGGCGGATTTCAAGGTTTTTGTTGAAATTAGTTTTATAACGAATTTAACGGGTTCGTTGACTCTATAGTAATAGCTAGTGGGTAGGGAAGTACGAGTAATCGGAAAAATCCTCAGAAGTCTACGGCATTTTGAGTATATAAATTAAAGCTTGTTTTCTCTAGTTTTATTTTCTAAAAACTTTGCAATACTAAATACAGTGTAGTCTTCACATTAAGATGTAATTATTAATTTCTTTTATATTTAGTGTTAGGGAACTGACTTTTTTTGTATTTTTTTGCTCGCATAACTTAACATAAGCAAAATAAAAAATTCTTTCGACGAATTCAAATGTTTTAAAAAATATCATTGTTATATAGCAGTTTCGTAGTGGCACGGAACTAATATCTTGTGCTTTTTTCTCAATTTCAATGAAAAAATCAGCTCGCATGCACACAAATTTTAATTTTCGAACTCTTTTTCGATTGCTTTTGTTAATCTGTATCACATAGTTTGAAAATCCGTGAATCATAGTTTGGTGGATAGTGATAAAATACTATTTTGGCTTGTTTTTAAATTCAGGATTACAAAGAGTAAATTTTTTTAGTAAAACGGCTAACAAAAAGTAAGCGCCTCGTTTTAATATTAAATAGATTATTTTAATGATGATACTATTAGAAAATTTTTGCTATATTGGTATATTTCATGATACGTACGGGGGGATTTGTTTTTTTATGCTATAGTACATGTTACGAAACTGACATTTGAGGCCTATAATATTGAATAGTTTTAAACAATAGCTCGCGAGCTCGGATTTAACTATTGGAAAATGTAGTTGGTGATGCCAGATATTCATAAAATCCCCGATACAATTTTTTTTAATCTTTCAGTGTACAGCAGCTACGGAATGGGCAAATTACGGCAGAATTACCCATATATATACGATTTATATTCCTTATGTAAAGTCTTAAGAAAATTCATAAATTATACTTTCTGATAAGCTGAACGATTACTATTCTTTTATTTCTATAATTTTTATGAATTTTAGTGATAATACCAAGTCTCCAACATGATCCTCTTAATATTTTTCTTCAAAATTTCATGATCTTATAACTGTTTGTTAATTGCTCATTCATCAGTAAAAAAATTAAAGCGAATTTCCTTTGGTTTAATAGAAGTAATCAATAATTACTTTTAAGTATTGTATGTACTTAAGTGATATCATTTAATTGACACAATTTTCCTAACATATTTTACATAATACAGGCCGTGCAAATAAATACTGTACTCTTTTTCCACTCTTATTTACGCTTATAAAATGAAAGTGGTCATATTCGAACAAGCAGATCGCGCTAAGAAGAAACTCAACATTTTGCCTGCATTGAAAAAAGCATCTTGCAATCTTGCCGGGAGTTCAGGTGACTCGCTCTCCGTAGCTCACTTGTATGTCCTTTCAGCTCAGCGCCGAGCTTTTCAGCGGCTTGTAATATGCCAAAGACCTCGACCAACATTTCCTCCAGTTTTTCTTTATTACGAACGCTTTTAATTTTATGAGTCTTGGCATCCCCAGGCTATTGGTTTCTTTTTGTCCATTTATATGCCCCCTCACTGTTTTCAAGCAAAAGCAGCTTTCGTAGGATTATCGTGCTCAAAAGTCCTGAATGAACAGCTATTTTGAAAGGCAGAAACGGGTAACTTTTTTCTCTTTTCGATAGATTTATTTCTAATTTTGAGAAATGTTTCAATTATTACATAGAAAGCGCACTGAAGTATTGTAAATTTAAAAAAAAAGATAAATTTTTAATTTAAGGAAATGTGAAAGGGTTTCAGATGAAAATTTGGGATTTGCTACTGAAAAATTGGCACAGTTACGGATGTTAGTAGTCTTATATAACAATAAATCAATCGATTTATTCCAAGCTTTAGAAATTGCTTTAATTTTTATGTGTAAAGCATGCTTAGGTATTGAAAAATTTTAATTCCGAAAAGTTTTTAATTTATAATAAATAATATACAAAAGGTACTTTCTTATGGACTTTGACGTTCTCTTATATGAGAAAAGAGCTTCTTCTTGAATATATAAAGTCTAGGAATATCCTTAATGAATTTTTAATAATTAAAATCAAAGTAGAGAAAGCAAGCTTGAATTTTTCGTTTTCAGAATTAAGAATTAATAATTAGAACTAAAATTAAGCTTATTTAATGTTGAACAACGAATGAGAAAATTAATGATTAATTAGACACTGATTAATTAGAAAATTCCGCAAGTCAAAATTTAATAAATGATTTTAGGTATGTACACTTTTGTTCAGTTTTAAACAAGCATAACTTTGGTTCTAATTATTAATTCGTTTACTGTATCATTGTCTAAAAATGACAATAATCAGCACGCTTGCCTACAATATCGGGATTTAGCTCGTAGCTCACGGAGCTCGACACAGAGAATGCTTAAAAAACAATAGAAAATTCAGTTTGAGTTTAAATGAACTAAAAAAATATTAATATGTGCGATACGATATCTCCACTACGTATGTGACAAATAATAATGATTCGATATAATGCGTAAAACGTTGCGACGGCACACTAGGCTAGGCTTACGCTTCTCGTCCTCGAGGTCGCGAGTTCGATTCCAACCAAGGACAAAAGAGTTTATCTCAAAAGTTCGTCTCCGCGGGTAGAAGCATTTCGATCATCTGAGTCCCATCCTCGACGCAGTCAGCCGTTGTTACAGATCGTTAGCCCCCCTTCCGCGTGCTAATTGGACATCAGCTGTTCCGTATGCGGGCGCGCGTCGAGTCACAGGAGTTTGCGCGCGTAAGCGCAGGCGCAAGAGGGCTAAGATACTTACTTTCGCGGAGTATAACAGCGAGCCGCCGCTATCAAGCCACAGTTCAAATGCTGCGCGGTCTGCGAGCGGGTTTCTTTCTCTCTCTTGTCTTTCGCGCGCGCGCGCTTGCGGGCTTTTTCGCATTGCTAGAGGGAGAGTTAGCTTATTGTTGGTTGAGATTGAAGCGACTTTTTTTTAAGAAGGTTGAAGAATAGCGGTGAACTTTTTGGCTAGTACCAGACTTTCGCACGCATTCGCCAGTTGTGTTTTTTATACTTTGAATTAATCTGATTTCTTTATTGCTTGAACATGCAAAGTGGAACGAAACAAAGCCTATTACAATTTGGCGAAGAAGCATTGAGGCCACCCGATGGTTTAATAACTACTTCAAGATACTATTCAACTAGCTGTAAAAATTAATAAAATAGACTACTTATGTCTCCTTCATTTACAAGGTGCACAATATGCACGCGAAAATTCTTTGTCTGAAATCACAGTTTATGCAAGCTAAATGGGATGTACGAGAGTCCGGCGAAAGTTTTAATTGACAATTTTGTAGGAGGAAGCTGTTGCGTTGCTGCTGCAGCATCGGTGAGTCGTTAATTTTTTTTCCCTCGCTCATCTGGGCACGATTATATTACTGCTTATGCTTTTGTTCCGAAGACGAGCGTCGGTGCAATTACGACGCCAAGTGGGGTTCACAAAGTTTTGCTTCTGTTTCACTGTTTACAACCGTTTTCCAATTTTATGCTTATTACCGTAGAGAAAAAGCTTGTTCGGAGTTGATTTTTACGGAATTGATCGTAGAAAATAAAATTCTAAAATTAATTTGGTTCTTTTATCTTTCTTTTAAACGATTAGGTTAGTTGGAGTTAGAATAAAAAAAAAATAAATAAATAAATAAATTCAAATTTAAAAAAAAAACAAAAGAACGTTTTTTTAGTTAATTAGATTACGATTAAACATTTGATTAACAATTAAATACACATTATATTTTCGTAAAGAGATAAAAGGATAGGAATAATGTTATGTAGATAATTATTTATCTAAAGATTTTATGTTTTACAAAAAGTTGATCGAGTCCGTTATTTAGAAAAGTTCCATTAACTTTGTTAAAAAAATTATTTACAAAAAAATATTAATATCAAAATCCGAACTTATCGACATTACCAACATTATAACATAAATGATTTTTTAACAAAGTCAGTAGAACTTTTCTAAAAAACGGACTCTGTTAGCTTCTTTTAAAACATAAAAACTTAGGAAAAAATGTTTTCCAGCTGATCTAATTTATTAATGTTTACAACATCATTTTAGGATTTCCGTTTAATATTCTGTACAGATTTCTACCTCACTCTTTCACTTGGTGTTTAGGAAAATGGTCATTAAATCGTTGAAAGTTTATTTTATGTATAGGAAATAAAGTTTTCGCTGATCTTTTTATGGATTTTTGATATAAATTTTTACCATATTTAACTCAAAATTAAACTTTTTAAAAGTGCTTTTAATATTTGATGCGCAAAGCTCAAATTCATGCACGCTTAAGGCTAAGTGAAATGAGTGGGGTAGAAACTGACTGCGTCCGCTTTTTAAAACATTTTCAATAACTTTGTTAAAAAAATTATCCATAGTATAATGTCGGTAATGTTGATAAACACGGATTTTGATACTGATATTTGTCTGTCTAAAATTTTTTAATAAAGTCAGTGAAACTTTTTTAAAAAACGGACGCTTTAGCTTTTAGTAAAATATATAATCGTAAAATATGTAAAAAGTTTTTCCAAATAGTTTAATAAATGTTTAAAAAATATTCTGTGAAGATTTCTACTCCACCCATTTCACTTAGCCTTAAACGGAAATTGTTGTAAATATTAATAAGGTCAGTTAAAAAAAAAAATTTTAATGGTTAAGCGATTTACCAGAATCTGACGTCAGATTTAAAAAAAAGTAAATAGTAAGTGACATTAAAGGTCAACAGAACGCTTGCGCGAGTTATAAAATTAAACCATCAGAAAATTCTTATAAACAAGTGTCGTAGTAATAGAAATAAACGCGCGCGACATTGCGCGCCTAGCTCCGCTACACTTGCAAAACGCACGCACTTAAATTTGAGGAAGACACGTAAATTTTATGTTTTTGTTGTTCACGCGTAATTAGCGAAATGTCATATTGTAACGATTCTATTTAAAAAAGGAGTGAATATTGAGTTAGTATTTAATGAAATGAGAAGAGAGCGGAGATGCTCTCCACATTAAAAAGGTAACTGAATGATATTTCTTAAAGCGCTACTAATTAAAAATACATATTCATGCATGTTACTTAGTAGATTTATTTAAAATCGGCGGAGATAATGGAGCACTCAAAATTTGTGGAAAAGTTGGTTGGCTTGTACGATATTTATTAATGTTTCAGAGTTAAATTTAGATAAATGCAACATGATTTAAGATTTACATAAGTACAATTTATATTTCCTTTTTAACATATGAGGCATTCTTTGTTTTCTCCCGTGATGCACATACTAATAACTATTTCTTTTTTTTTTGCCTGACGAGGCCGAAAGTACGACTTTTGCGATCGGGTGCAGTGAGAAAAAGTGGTACTTTCGGCCTGCTAGGCAAAAAACAAACATTTTTTGACACTCCGTGGGCAAAGCTCGATTTTGCGCACGCTCAAACAAAAAAGCGTATGCTAAATCTCGCTTTGTGCATGTTGTATCAGAAAATACGGTTCGATACATGAGCGAGGAAGTGATTACAATCTCGCGTGGACTTTTCACCCTCGCTTCGCTCGGGCGCAAACGCCCCCGCGAGGCTAAAATCACTTTCTCGCACTAGTATCGAGATGTACTATTATACTTTTTAGTTGGTTTCAAAAATAATTTGCTTAAAAGAGGCAAAGTGTATTAAATTTTAATGAAACATCTAGTCCAAGGAACTAATACTTATTTTTACCAATGATTATACAACGACAAGCGTTTATGAAATTAGTTTAATAAATTAGCCGCAATCAACACTACCACCTCTTTCCAATATTTAATGAACAGCTCGCAAAATTTTCCGATGTTCATAAAGTCATCTATAGCGAGCGCTAGTTCCTCGCATAACTTCCATCATTTTAACTTAACTTCACAGTAACGGTGTAGTGGCTACCCGAGATAAGGCCTATTTGCCTATTATCATGTCAACCGCATCACGAACATACGCGTATACGCGGAAGAAGAAGTTGAGCGTACACTTCATTTCGTTTCTCGAAGAGTTTTGACAGTGACAGTCGGAAAGTTTCAAGAGAACACAATGATGAAGCGCGCGTGTTTCGATTTCACTTCAAACTTGGTGCGCGACAACGTCAAAATCGAAGCAAAGAAAATTGTCGGTTAATGGGCTTGCTGAACGAGGAGGTCTTGTCGATCTAAACTATAATAAAAGGGAATTCAGTAATTTTTAAATGCCGATTAAGTGACATTTAGTTTCTTTAGCTGCAATTGAATTCAAAGATTATAAAAATACATATTAGCATTTATGTTGCTTAATTAAATTTAAGAGTTTTAATTTGACATTGTTGCATATGATTATAACATATGACAGCTACATTTATAGTATGCCGAAATAACCAAATAAGTCACACTTTTTCAAAATTGAGCTTACACCATTTTTGGGCGCTTGGGGGCTCCTCTTTCATATAGAATTTATAGACTTTCTGAAAAGTTGATATTTCATAGATATCACATCGACTCTAAGAGAATACGTCCATTTATAAATCTATATAACTAAAATTTTAATTTAGATTTAACTTGATTTTTTTCTAATCTTGGTTATTCGTTTCAGCATAAAACCGTTAATTTCATCATTATCACGAATTATCACGAAAACTAGACTTGCTCGGTTATGATGGGAAACAATAGGATACCCTAAAATCAAATAATACCCGAAAACCATAAAAAAGATTTAGTCCAATATAATCCAATTCTTAACCTTTTCTAATGATTTGAACGTTTGACTATAGCAACAAGAAGAAAAACATATATTTTTCATGATAATAAATTAAAAATTAAGATAAATTTATTTTTAATAAAAAATAGAAGATTTTTTAATCGGTCTTATTTCGCGTTAATGAGGAACTTTCGTATTTTTCGAGACATAGCTGAATATTTTAAGAAACGCTAAGACATGGAATTTGTCGAGATGGATTCCTTGTCGACAATGCTGAAAATTTCAAGTCGAATAGGCGACGTCTTAAAAACTTCTAAGATTCACTGCTTGTTTTGGCACTCAAAAAGTTAATGAAATCAAAAGAATATTTTTTTTAAATTCATGCTTGAAAAAAATATCTTATATGACACTCTCGAGTTTTCTAATAGTTACACTTAATAAAATTTATTATTTATTAATTAAAACCGTTCGAAAGACGTCTTGACATCATCAGCTAAACATTTTTCCGTTTTGAAATTCGATGCAAACCTTACTTACTTTCGTAATTAACGAAGCGGGGAAATAATTAAAACAAGACAGCGTGCCTATAAGCTCACCAAAACTCACCTACAGCTCGACAAATCTCATTATAATTATATTTCAATTTCCTCTCGGGTATCTGGAAAAAAGAACGTGCAAAGAAAAATCCGATCTGGTATACCTCGCCCAATTTTAGAGCTCTGTGATGAATTTATTATGTTCATTCCAAAATTATTAAAAACAATTTCAAGAACAGCGACACATTTAAAATAAGATAA
>JAPYZA010010353.1:0-11354 GCA_030522685.1 Eupelmus azureus | reverse complement strand
GCTCGCTGATAAATATGTAGGTTAGACGCCGAGACGCGTGAGCTCTGTTACGGTCACAAACGTCAGCACATTGCATTCACACAAGATCTAAAACTAAATTTAGATTTTAATACGTTATTAGCATTATTTTAGTTTTTATGTTTATCCAATTTTATTTTATATTTTCATTTCATTTTTCCAACTTGTTGAAGAAATTCCATGATTTTTGCTGGTAATAAAGATTTGCTGAGTGCACATTATTACGTCACAGTGTTATAATATACGAACCATCGCAGGTCACGTGACTCAGTTGACATAATAACAACGAATAATGTAAACACATTCGATCGACGCCGAACTTGGGCATTGTTTTATCTTATAATTATTGTTGAAACAGAAATATAATCGAACTCTTACAACAATCATGAGAAAGTTATTCTGTAATTAATCGTTTTGTGCGTATATTTATCTTCATATGTAATATTCGGAGCATCGTTATTTTAAGGTAATAATTTTTAGTACATTCTAACCTAGTAATAACATTTTGATTTTAAGTATTAAAGTACATTAAACTATTATAAATTCAAGTTGATTAGAATTATATCGTGCATATACCGGTTTTATTATTCTCTAATTTATTTTTCATAAAAATTAATTATTCGTTGACGCATTTTAACATAATATCTACGATTTTTCTCACAGGACAAATATTAACAACATTGCAAGATATACTATACTATAATTTAGACAAAAATTTTATTTACTTAATTTAATTAACAATATTGAATCAACAACAATGGCAACTTTTATGTCTTCCACTACTGAAAATTGGAGAGAAAAATCTTTTGAATCCATTAATAGTAACAATGAAAAAGATGCATCCTATGATTCTACTAACTCAGATAAACAAGAGTCTTACAATGAGAGAGCTATTTTTTACAAAAAGCCAATCAAGAAAAACAATTATAAACTAGAACTGGATTTTAATGAAACTCCACAAGAAATTCGGCGCCAGAGAATGTTATATTATCAGAAGCAGTAAGTATTTTATAATTGCAGTTATAATGAATTTTTAACTTTATTTTTCTTCTCAATAGATAAAAAAATAGTTATGTATCATTTTAATTGATATAAATATAGTAAGATCTAATCAATTAATATTTATTTATTTTAGAAATAGAAATAATTCTTTTAACGTAGTAAGAGGACTATTAGAAGTACGCAATTCTGAAAATGAAATTGAAATGGAAGAAGAGCAAATTGAGGAGATGGAAATTGATCCAGTAAAGAAAAAACATTCTAGAGTACGCAAAGATTATGCACGCATGCTTATGTTTTCAGAATGGATGTTAGAAGTTCCACAAGATTTTGCAGAAAACTGGTATATGATTCCATGTCCTAAAGGAAAGCGAGTAATTTTGATGGCATATAGAGTATGTAGTAGTCAAACTTATAATTTTATATTTTTATAATTATTTACTTTATTGATAAATTTTACTTATTTACAGGGATGTACTAAAATGTATTCAAGAAGGGGAGAGTATATATCTACATTTCAAACGGTACTCCCTGGTGGAAGTTATAAAACTAATAGAAATAGTTGTACAGTATTAGACTGCATTTGGTTAAAAGATAAAGAAATATGTTATGCAATAGATTTGCTGGCATGGTCAAACCAAGAAATGCTTAATTGTGAGGTGAGATGAAAAAGCTTTATTTTTATTCAAAATAATTATTAATATATTTTAAGGCGAATTGAAATTGCTTTTTTTATGTAAAAGGAGAGTATCATACCTATAGATCACGAATTTTACTTAAAGTTTGAGGTAATTTTTTATCTTGGTTTGACATTTTAGGAAACTTCAGAAAAATTGTACTAAAAATCATAATTCAAGCTTTAAAATACCATAACTGTAACGTACTTTTGATTTAAGAGCTTGTTTTCATAAATTTAATTTTGTTGAAACTTTATTCTTGATACCTCAAAAGAAATCCCAAAAGTTAAATTCATGATCCAAGGGTACAATCTTACCAATCTTTTTAATATAGTTTAAAATATGTAAACATTTAAATATTTTTATTAGACTGAATTCAGATTTTACTGGTTAAGAACACAAATAGAAGATTTACCTGAATTAAAAGAAAAAAGTGAAATCAATGAATGTACTATTTTAACACTACCAACTGAAACGTGTGACCATGACTTTTATGAATGTTTGGAAAAAATTTCTAAAATAGTTCCGCTTGATGGACTATTATTTTTTCATAAAGAATCACATTACACAAGCGGTCAAACGCCACTTGTTACGTGGTTAAAAATCTATATGTTACCTGAAGTATTAGGTATGAATGTTCCTGAGCCTTATGATGAAAAACCAAACAGCTATATAGATTTTGAGCATCACGTATTAAAAGTTATAGAAAAAGAAAACAAGTTTGGGAATGCATACAGAATGAAAAAGCAGTAAGTTGTATCAAACTTGAAGTCCTTTTAATTCAAATTTATGTCTTGAATAATAACACTAATTTTACAAATACACTATAATTATTTTTCCAGAAAGGAAAAGGTAGAAGAAAACCACATGGAATAACCTACTTTTTATCACAGTTTCGATGACTTACAAGTATAGTTGAGACGATATTTTTAATCATTGACAAGACTAATCATTTATAGGAAAAATCAATCATTGACAGGATCAATAATCATTTATATAAAAAACGTTAAAAATATGTGATTGACAATTCAGTAGCAACTGACATTTGCATTAATTTACATTACATAAAATACGTTTTACGTTCTAGGTAATCCGTTTTTTTTTTTTTTTATACGTTAATTAGCTATAAAATAAGATAAAAATGTTATGACTCGTAATAGTAGATTAAAAAGATATTTATAAAATAAATACTGTTATTTTGAAGTGCTGAATTGTGCTGTATTAAGATGCAATGCTTCCAATGCCTTTTCATTAAAATACCTCAGAATTGTATTCATAGTCTCGACATTGGTAACTTTTATCTGAAACAATAATATGATTTAAGACTGGAAAAATAAAAATAAAAAGATTGATGAAAAAGTACGACTTTGATTTGGTACCTTGCTTCCCGATATAGCTATGGAAGGCAGCTGAAGCCTGTTCAGCATACATAGTCCTAACTCTAAGCCGCCGACTTCTTCGATTTGCATGCGTATAACTTTCATAAACTTGTCAACTTCTTCCGCATCTACATTCTCTTTGAGGTTAAAAATGCTGTATGAGGAAAAGAAAAAGATATATATATATAAAGAAGCAGAGTGGAAAACTGACCTGTTCCACATATTGATGAGATCGGTAGCGAGGAACTTGATATTGATGGTCTCGGAGGTCGGGAGGAAGGGCACCACGAATTCGAGCTTGATCTCGTGGATATCCTTGGCAGTGTCTTGACCACCACCGGGGCTGAGGAAGATGGTTAGCAGCCAGGCCAAGTCCTCGGGCGTAGCGGGCAGAGCGACGCAGTGGCAGTCGAACATGCGGCCGAGGGTCGCGTGGACGGCCCGCATTGTGTTAGGTGTGCCACGGCAGAGTAGCAGAGGTAGCCGCGCTGCGTTTGCCCCAAGTCCCTCCAGAGGCTCCGAATGCCACGAGACCAGATAGCCTGTGTAAACATTCGTCTCACGATTCTCTTGGTTCCTTACCTGTGCCGACACGATTATCTGAAAAAGAATGTTTCGAGTTCCAGTTTATTTCCTTCTGGCACTTTTTTCTTCTATAATAGAGAAAGAGGCTTGCGACTTTACCTCAATCATGGGATGGTCAGTTTCTTTCGGCCTCTTTAATTCTAGAACATGAATTTTGGCATCGTAGCTGACATCCTCCTGCGACAGCATAGAAGCGACCTCCTCCCTCAGTTTCTTCGCGTATTGCTTCAATTGCACTTCGTCATTTGGGTTAAAATCGAACAGAACAGATACCCCGTAAATGTTCCAAGTCTTTTTTAGTAATACTAGAAATATCAAATTAATCTTTTAAAATAATTTTTAATATTTTGCGACAAGAGGTATTAAAAATACATTTTATTTTACTTAATGAAAAAACATTTTTTTTCTTTCAAATTTGTATAATATCATGCTAAAATTATTTTAAACGCACAAAATGAGATTTCACGTACCCATCACTGTTTTAAAAATATTATAAGATATTTTAAAGTAGTTCTAATCTAAAAGTACTTTCGGGATGTCGGATTAATTTGTTTATTACTTCAAAATTAGTTTTGCGGATTTCAACTTTAATAAAATCAGTTTACTCAGACATCGTAATTGTTTTCATTCAAGAGTATTTTAAGTACAGGTATTTGCATTTAGGGTACATAACAGATAAATCGGTGCCAAAAGCAATATCGAAAACTGCGTTTATTTCAAAGTTGGAATGTGTTTTTTACGTAATGCGATATGTACTTGATCAAGGTATATACAGATAATCTACCGCATAGTTATAAATATACGTTATTTATTTAAGAGCATAAAAAAGCAAACTAATAAATTATATATGACTCAATACTAAAACATACTTATTTGAAAACTAATGTTTTTGTTAAAATTCATCGACCGCTTTGTATTAATTGAAATACTGAATGACGTTTAGGGCGTGTTATAAAATAATAGGTTTTCTATTACTAACAAACACTTTCGGCATGTAAATTACGAATTTTCATCGAATTTCTGGTAGACAGGTAATAATTGTTTTATTTTACTGAATAATGTATGTAACGTGTTAATGAATTTTTCATTAAAATATTTTAATGATAGAAAAATTTTAAATAGCACACGTGTTATTATGCCCTGGATTATCGCAAGCAATTAACTTATCTCATTGCTGTTATAACTTAAAATTCTTATCAACTTTTTATTTTATTACGTAATTACTGTAGTAAGTTATAAATGGTAGATTTAGAACTTTTTTTTTATATTTCGCGAAGCAAAAAATCTAAAAATAAATTAAAGGTAATAGCAGATATTAAAGCGCAATATTAATGTGATTTTTGGAAAGTAGAAGTATAACAAACATTCCAGGATCTTGTATTCTCAATAAGGAAGACTTAAGATCGCATTAATATACAAAGTTATTAATATGTTACGATAAAGTTTACATTATGAAGTAGAAAACTGACTTTATGAACCTACACATATTGCTTAAATAATATTTAAAAAATAACAGTTTGAAAATAATGACATTAAAATGATTTTTGAATTCAAATGCAGTTATGCGTTAGCACTATATATAGATATACTGTCGCATGTGTAAAAGTGATGACTCGGGAGAAATGCAGAGCCGTACGATATGTAAGTATAGACGAAACGAAACTCGGCGAGCATCAGCGTGAGTTAGCTCAGCACTCGGTTTTGGCGCGGAGGAGTTTCAGGGGCTCCGATTCGAATATATTTGCTAGCGCGTTTTCCTCCTGTAGTCACATAGTTACAATGAAAATGGCAGAAGAATTAGGAGCCGAGGTATACGGAGCAGATCTCGAAAAAGGGATTATCTTGTTAAGAAGAATTATTAATTCAAATTTGAAATATATTTCTTTAGACATTTTATGTAAGTAATTTCATATACGTCATTTTTGGGATTCCAACTAACTCTACTTATATCAAAATAGTATACTTATAGTATTATTTTCCTTTATCTCGCTCCGCTAGAGCAGCAAAGCCACTCTCGGGAATAATCGAGTTTACTCTCGTGTTGCAGATGAGTACATTATACATCAATATTATTCCCAGCGTTCTTCTTGGCTGTGATCGGGATCTTTTCTCGGGGAGGATGTCGAGAGCATTTGTTAAAAACAAATAACTTAAAATTTAAAGATTTTAACGTTATATTGAAAAGTTAAATAGATGTTATCGTTTGAGATGTACTTTTGCACATGAAATTATGAGCAAATACAAACGTAGTTTTTAACATTCATTTATCTAACTTTTGCATTATTGTTAAAACATGTGACAATATTTATATGCGCACAACTGCTCCGCGCTCCTTTGGAGTGAAGGTTTTGGTTTATAATCAACAGCTGGCATTTTCCAGACCCTAGGGCAAATTTTTACGATTTTTTCGGGAACAATACTCACAATATAATATATATATATATATATATGTATATATTATACATTTGTGCGTATATATTTTTATACGCACAATATAAAAATTTTTATTATTTGCAAATTTATATTATTTATTATTTTTTTTATTTCATACCTGTTATTCGGACCTAACAAAAAATTTAGATGTAAGATTATCTAATGAGCCAGTAACGATATGTAGAGCTTAAGATAAGAATTTCCAAAAATTTAGCAGCTACAGTAGCTCGATCGTATTATAGTAATTGTTATTCATTATAAATGTTGTATTGCATTAAATGTCTAATGTTTAAACAATAATAAAGTTGTAAAAAGCATTTATTATTAAAATAAATTTCGTATTTTTCAGACTTGGCAAATTCGTTATTTATCTTATATAAATTACAAGAACAAAAAGTAAGAAAAATGGTTTATACATCCGTTTTTAAGTACGATTATAATCTAGGTACATATAGCTATGTAATTGACTAATGCAATAGGAATATTTTCATTTATTTATTATAAATTTGAGGTATATATTAATTCACTTTTTATTTTTAAATTTTTATTTAATAATAATTTTTTAAATATTTATATAAATATTTACGCTGAATAAACGTAATGTATTTAAAGTCGCGCTGCTCTTCCTTATTCGTGCATCACGTTCACGTAGCGTATTTTAATACTCGGGAAGTAAATTTTTCGATTTCGATAAATTTTGAATTTTTTGGGGTAATCCTAATGAAATTCTTCAAAGAATAAAATAAGCATCTTTAAAATAAATACCGAATAAAAAAAATAATAATGTGTCAATTTTTGTTTCTATTGTTGCGTATTTATTATTGAAATAAAAAAAAATTGTTGGCAAATTTTTTTCGTCAATCGGAGTGTCTTTATTTCATATTCTATGGTTTTTAGTATGATAATATCAGAAACTAATCATTATAATTATTAATGTGATATATTGTAGGTATAAGTTTTGTAGAACTTCGCTTAGCTTAAACTATCGAATTGAAGAAGCAGGTAGAAAGAGGAAGTGATTCTAGATTTGCAAGAAAAATAAGAGGCAAAGTACTCACACTCTAAATCGAGAAGCGGATCGTCTTGCTCCTCCTCGTCCGGTGGTCCAAGCGTCCTCATAAGGCTGAAGCATCTCCTCGAGGCCCTGACGCCGGCTGTATGCGAGAGCAGGCAGGTCCTGCTTCCCCGTGAGCCAGGCTCGCTTTCCATCCTTGAGCTCTTTTGGCCCTTCCGGGCTCTCAGCAATCGAGAGCCAACTGATTTATCGCTTTATCAACATGCTGCTGCGACAATAAAACCTAAATACTACTTATCAAGCGCAGTCCTACTTCCGCGAGCTCCGTATAAACAGCGAGGAGCTCTTTTGGCGCCAAACATCGAACCTAGCCACACCCGACTGCAGCCCAGCTCGCTTCTTTTTCTCACTTTCCCGCTTTGCCGCAAATTCATCAATCGGCTCTTTGCATTGAGTAGCTGCTCAACTGCAGACTTTAATAAGTCGATGAATCCTTATTTTATTTGATTATTGTGGGAATGTAACCTCTTTCTCCAACTTGCAACTGTCAACGTGCAGGCGCTCCGAACCGAATTGCGACCAAAGCTCAACTATATATATATATAGGTGAGCGAGCGCACTATAAGAAAGCGACACATCAGCAGAGCAGCGAGCATCGGGAACAGCTGGCCAGGCCACGGATCGCGAGTCGCGAGCGTTTGCTGGTTCGTCTAGCAAAAATTGACGTCTCAAACGGAATCGAGTAGGGCGGAGGCTGACGTCACGAGACCGGCCGAACGGCTCATTTGTTACAAACGGACAAACCCCTTCTTTAGAGTCTAGTCCCAGCCCAGTGCCCCCTCTTAACTGACGCAATATCGATGACTTTAGTAAGTTCTGGTAAATTTTCAACGCAGACGGAGCCATGATCTCGCGGAGAGACTGCGAAAACACGGAAGCGACCGAGCTCAAGAGATAATACACACACACACACACACACACACACACAGGCACGTCGCACACACGGACAAACAGCTTTTTCAGCGGATCGGTTAATATTACAGCCGCTGCTGGTGTTGCTAGTGTTGCTGCTACTGCTGCTTTCTGCCTGGCACAGATGATTCTTTGATGCGCATCTCGCACGTACACGTGAGTCCCAAAAGCTTTCATTTTTAGAATTTCGATTGCTCACCACCTCTTGCGGCTACGGCAGGTCAGATACACACAGACCTGTTTTCCTCATTCGGCCAGATCGTGTGTTGTTGCTGCTGCGCATCTAACGTCCCTTTCACTTCTCGTTTCTTTAGATACGCGACTGCGACTCCAATTTAGAATCGCCGTTGATTTGTGTACTCGCGACGCGTATTTCATCTACGTAAGCTAAAAATAATCGCTTGTTTTGATCACCTGTCAAGTACCTCCACCTTAACTGCCAGATAATTATTCCTTCTCACTCTCTCTCTCTCTCTCTCTCTCTCTCCCCCTCTCACACATACCCACACACCTGCGACCTGCCTCTTCCGCAATTATACGTTGAATGCGGGATTAATAGTCGCGCCTTTGTCTCTGTTGCCTTCTAGAGTCACAAAATCCTGCGAGCAGCAAGGTAGCTTGGTCAAAAGTGGAATATTCATCTTTAAGCAGCAAACATGACGGAGGACATGTTAAGCGCTGACATATGCAGAGTGTGTCGATCAGAGGGTATGCCTGATCGACCGCTCTTCCATCCCTGCATATGCACCGGCAGCATCAAGTGGATTCATCAAGAATGCCTGGTCCAGTGGATGAGATACTCCAGAAAAGAGTATTGCGAGCTTTGTGGCTATCGCTTCTCTTTCACTCCGATATACAGTCCAGACATGCCCAGAAGACTGCCACTGAGAGACGTTATTGGTGGTCTGTGTTCAAGTGTTGTTACAGCTGTGAAATACTGGTTGCATTACACATTGGTAGCCATAGCTTGGCTAGGAATTGTACCACTTACAGCCTGCAGAACCTACAGAGCTGTATTCAGCGGTTCTTTAGATCTTGTACGGGTATGAACATTATGTACATTAGGTTTAATTAAAGAAGTTCTATTTATTTTTAATTATTAATTGAAAAATCAGTATGTGAATGGACTTTTTTATTTAAACTACAAAAACAGTTTGCTTAAACAGATTTGCTTATTAATCAATTATTAATTATAGGTGATGTCTTTACCAATGGACATGCTTTCTACAGAGAACATATCCTCTGATGTTTTTCATGGTTGTTTTGTAATATCTTGTACACTCTTTACGTTCCTTGGATTGGTTTGGTTGAGGGAGCAAATTTTACATGCGGGTGGTCCAGACTGGCTAGAGAGAGATAATGTTCAATTACCTCCCATTGACAACCCTGTCCAGGGTGATCAAGCTCAAGACCAGCAGAGAGCTGTTCAACCTGAAGCTCAAAATAATAATAACATACCACCATTTGTTGAGGAGCCAAGACTTGAAGAAGCCAATAATCATGGTAAATAAAATTTCTTTTTGATCAATGATAAAATCTACTTTAAAGATAAAAATATTTAAAACATGCATATATTTAAATAAAGATATTTAAAACATAATTTTTTATAAATAAACAGTTTTTTTTTCATTAATAAATGCTTTATATAACAGTTTAGTAATTATACATTTTTAATATTAAGTTGGAATTTCAATGATATAAATTAGAGTGAAATAGTAGAATTCTGTAAAACAATAATAAATGGCCCTGTATTTATAAATAACTTATTTGTACATGTGTGTTCTCTTGAATTTAAGATTTAGTATAATTAGTGAATTGTTATATTTTTAACACAGTTCATAAGGAATCGGATAATTTATTATTTTCTTTTTTATATTTTAATTTAATTACTTTTTCGTTTTAAAAAATTTCATTCCAAAAACTAATTAAATTACATATTGAGATCAATTTTAACCAGTTCGCATTTTTTAAATAAAAAATTTGTTTTTAAATAAACGCTTTCGATGTTTGTCTAAACATACTTTCAATTTGTTTCTTCACAGCAGCAGGCAATCCAGTGGAGCTGCTGTTTCGAGCAATGGCAGAGCGACCGGGCGCAGCAGCAGCACCTGCTGCAGCCCCTGCTCCAGCTCAAGCCGTCAATCAGGGTGACAACGAAGCTGGTGTTGAAGCCGCTGCAGCTGCTGCTGGTGATGCCGATGCTGCAGATCTTCAGCAGCAACCGAACGTGGCCGTAGGAGCGGAGTGGCGCGAACAAGGTCAAGGCGAAGCCGAAGAAGCGAACTGGAACCCTATGGAATGGGACCGACCTGCTGAAGAGCTCACATGGGAAAGACTGTTAGGACTTGATGGCTCACTTCTGTTTTTGGAGCACGTCTTCTGGGTTATGTCGCTCAACACATTGTTCATTCTGGTGAGAAACAATTACTATTCTTACATACTTGCAAGAACACTAATGCGGACGGTCAAGTTAATTTAAAATTTCTTTTTAGCTGTTTGCCTTCCTTCCCTATCAAGTAGGCTATTATGCCATCTCACTACTGGGTGCTCAAGAAATGGTTGCTGCATCTCACTTTGAAGGCCTACTGACAACACTTTGTGGATATTGCGTTCTCGGCGTTTTCCTGGTCGTGCTTCATACACTTGCCGCTCTCCTTGGTTTCCAGCGTTCCCAACGTGTTCTTGGTCTCGGCTATGTCATTGTTAAGGTAAATATTTTCAATCTGTTTATTTTCTTTTTTTTATAAAACTTAATAATTGTTAAATAACAATATAAAATAAATCTTACATATTGTAAATTGAATTCCTTCTTATTTGCAGGTCTCGCTTCTCAGTGTCGTGGAAATCGGTGTTTTACCGCTGGTCTGTGGCTGGTGGTTAGATATCTGTTCACTAGCTTTATTTGATGCTACTTTGCGTGATCGTGAATCGTCGTTCCGCCTTGCCCCAGGAACTTCCATGTTCATACATTGGCTCGTTGGCATGATTTATGTTTACTACTTCGCCTCTTTTATCCTATTGTTGCGCGAAGTATTACGACCTGGCGTTTTGTGGTTCCTGCGTAATCTTAACGATCCGGATTTCTCACCTTTACAAGAAATGATACATTTACCGATTCTGAGACATGTAAGGCGACTTGTTGCCTCAGCCGTTATCTTTGGAACAGCAATTTTACTAATGCTTTGGCTACCTGTAAAGATTCTAAGATGGATCTGGCCGGGTTTCCTGCCATATACTGTCATTTCAGATTAGTGAACTTTCGTTAGAACTGCTTCT
>JAPYZA010010352.1:0-10667 GCA_030522685.1 Eupelmus azureus | reverse complement strand
TCTTCAAGTAATTTTACCAGCTTTGTTGGAGCAATCGCACACGCGTACTTGGCTCAAAGCCTTGATTCGTGGATGGTGTCGCGTAGTAGCTTGGATGCTGGATCTTCAATCATATTTACAGCGCGAACAAGTTGATGAGCCCGGTCCAGCTGTAATTGAAGAACCTCAACATCCTGACTTGGGTGCAGCTCATCAAGCGCTGCTACAACGTGAAGGCCCTGTCGGGTTCCAACCATACGTACGACCCAAGTGGTTCCCTGCACGTCTCGTGGGCTTGTTGCTCTGCGTCTGTGCATCTCTCGTAATTGCTAGTCTTGTAGCAATGACGTTACCCGTATGGATCGGTCGTCGGGTCATGGCCTTGTGGATGGTTGGCGCTCCAGCACCGTCACCACCGGTTTTGCCACCGGCTTTACCTACAAACAATGGTAAATAAAGTATTTTAGTCAGAATTCTCTGTAATGTTAGATTTATATAACCACCAGTAAATAATAAAAACTTTATTAATCGTTCAGAAGGTGTAGAAGCATCAGCGTTGGCAGGCCGCGTTCACGAAGTGTATACCATTGCATGCGGCACGTATGTTTGCTGGGCGGCAGCGCGAGGTTTAGCTCTTGCCGTTTCTTGGCTACCGCGTGGTCGCCGTGCAATTCTTGACCGCATTAAGCACTGGGCAATAATTGGCGCTAAGGCTTTCGTATCTTGCATTCTTCTTGTTGGCGTGATACCTCTGCTCTTCGGTCTGTTACTCGAACTTGTCGTCGTCGTGCCACTAAGGGTGCCTATCGAGCAAAATCCTATTTTGTTCGTCTGGCAAGATTGGGCATTAGGTATGTTATAATTTCATAAAATAAAAAAAATAATTCAAGTACATAGATCATTAAATCTAAAAAATTATTTTATATTTTTTAATTGATCAAAGAAAAGATGCGTTATAAAAATGGTTTTACATTTTTAGGCGTTTTATATACGAAGATTGCAACGGCGGTGACGATGATGGGTCCAGAATGGCGTCTCAAGTTAGCGATAGAGCGTGCCTACAACGATGGTATACGCGAGATGGACTTGCGCTTCGTTGTCACCGAGCTCGCCGCTCCAGTGATTTGCTGCTTCGGTCTAGCTTTGGCCGTACCTTATGCAGTCGCTCACGGCATCGTGCCTCTCTTCGTTACCAATATCCAGACACAAATCATAATTGCACGTCGGCTTTACCCATTCCTGCTGCTGGTTAATCTTGTTTGCATTGTCATCAGCATCCAGATCAGACAGTTTAAAAAGCTCTATGAACATATTAAAAACGATAAGTACTTGGTCGGGCAGCGTCTCGTCAACTACGAACACAGGAATAAGCAGCAGCAACAACAGCAGCAGGCAACTAGCTAACAAAAACGTTAAACGAATGAGAATTTTGAATTTTTTGGACTGAGGCTGCCGATTCACAGGATCGTTTGTTGTTGTTACAGTAGTTTGGATAACAAACAGTCGGTTAAGACTTCAAGTTAACTCTTATATTTCTTACGATATTGCTTTACGAACTCACAGGAGATATTGATCGACTGTTTATTGATCCACACTTGAATATCTTCTAAATAAAATCTTTTTTAAGTAAGATAATTTGTATTTTGAATCGATTTTTAAAAAATAAGGTGATTTTTATCATAATATATCACATTGTAGATTTACTGAAGAATATTTTTTAAAAGTTTAATTTTCAAGTATAATTTTTTTTTTTTTTTATTAAGTATACATATAGACAATTCTAATTAAAGTACATTTATAACTGTTAATACTTAAAAAAGATTAGTTTTTGAGGGATTGTTTACTTTAAATTTTTATTGTACGGAGAGAAGTCTCAATCCAAGAAGTTCAAGGTAATAATTTCTTTTTTAGTCCTTTCTTCCTACCTTATCGAATCCTCTTCGACCGATTCTTGATAATTTTAATATGCTATAAATGGTAATTATGTGAGGCGGATGACGAATAAATCAGAAGGCTGTTTTCCAACTTTTTTGATCTTGGGTCATTAATAAAAATTAGTTTTTCAGAGTTGGCAACTTTTTAGTTATAAATTTTAGATTTATTTACATTGTCACAAGTGGACCACAAGAAAAAATTACTTTATAAGTTTTTATAATTTATTGAGTGCTTAAGTTGATATCGGTAGGAAAAAGTTGTAATTTTATACTTTGTATTTTTAGAAAGTATTAGATTTTTTATTCGTGTGCAGTACCATAATACTATTTTAACATTTTATCTCAGAAAATTTTCGAATATAAAAATTTATTACTGAAATATAAAGTACAAAAAACAACGTTTAAATACTGATATTGATATAGCAGAGGTTAAATTATATAAGGACACAAATTATTTCTAAATAATTTTCTAGATAAATATAGCATAAGAAAAATACTTTATTTTTAAATATATTAACTAAAATTGCATTACACTGTAAAAGATTATTTTAAAGTAATTCGCGTTTTATAATAATAAATAAAAAATTTCAAAATCAATTTTATAAGATTATGTCATGTTTTTCATGATAGTAGTTTACAATTTTTAATTAATCATAATTTGCAACAGAAATTGTTCTTTGTTAAATCAAATAACGTTATAATCAATAAAAAAATATTTAGAACTAGAAATTTTCTATTAATTCATAACTTTGTTTATTTAAGATGAAATAAAGGACTTCCTTATTATCTTAAGACTATTAAATTTTGAACTGATAAAACAAATGTATTTAATATTTACAAACATAGCTTCATGTTTTATATTTAACTAAAAATTATTGAGAAAAGACAATTCAATTTTCAGAATTTTTACTTTCATAATTAAAAATTCGAATCTAATTTTGCCAACTCTGATCGGTTTAGATGTTAGTATCGTTTGATCCTAGTTATCAAAAAATGTTAGTTTAAATCAAGATGTTATATTGTTGAGCAATTTCTTTTCATCACCTTCGTTGTGAATATATCTTTACTTTCTAAAAAAAAAAAAAAAAAAAAAAAAAAAAAAAAAAAAAAAAAAAAAAAAAAAAAAAAAAAAAAAAAAAAAAAAAAAAAAAAAAAAAAAAAAAAAAAATCTCATACACATTTCAGGAAGACAATGCACATTATGACTGCCCCTGTACACTTGAAATATTCATTAGTATGACCCAATAGGATGTAGAGCAAAAAACATTGTCCATAATAGATCTTAGAAATTAGCAATTAAACGTTTAAACAACTCATTCAAAATTACTTTAGACGTCAATTAAATTACCATTTTTTTTAAGTTTGCACTCTAATCATTTGATCCATATCTTTATCTAAAATAATTGCTAGAAATTTTAA
Organism: Eupelmus azureus; assembly: GCA_030522685.1. NCBI lineage: Eukaryota > Metazoa > Arthropoda > Insecta > Hymenoptera > Eupelmidae > Eupelmus > Eupelmus azureus. The sequence continues at coordinate 7,335 of JAPYZA010010352.1, read as the reverse complement.
ACTTATCGATAAGTAGCGAAAGTAAAGGTCTGTATATTGTAAAAAGAAGTTAGATATGAATATGAATGGTATTTTTATATACTGATATGAAAGCGGTTCATTCATAATGCGTATGTACATGTAGCGATATACCGTGGTCATCAATTTTCAGATTAAAGTAAAGATAATCAATAAATTAATATAAATTTTTGCCTCGATTTTTATGTGTGTATGAACGTGAGAATGCAAGTATGAAAAAAGACTAATATAAAGAAAAATCTATATTACTGTCATTTAAATGATTCAAACAATTATTGATAGGTTACTTTTCCAAAACTTTATTTACATTAAAAATGTTATTTATTTATAAATTATTTTTATTGTACTAATTACTAATAGCTAACAATTGAATACTTTGCTCTATGTATCGTAAATTTCGCTAGTATGTAAATCAATGAAACTTTTCTCAATAAATACATTTTCATGCATTAATCAAAAAATATATTTCTTGTATTTGTTTGCTTATAATATGCAAATATTCACCCTCCTTAAATATTTAATTTTCTGATTAACTTAAAGTTCTTAGTAAATATAGGATATGTGATAGTTATTAAGGGATACCGGCAAGAATTATTTTTTAGCTCTAACTTTGGGATATGTAAGCAAATTTCGTTTTTTCAAACAGAAAGATTTGAGATAACGATATTTTTCTAATACGATTTTTCGATAAATTTTAATGTATTTGAGTCTACTGATTCCGCAAAAAAATAATTTTTGCGGAATGATACAGACTAACATAAAATTACTTATAAATACCTAGGTACAGTTGGCGCAGTTTGTTAACAGTTTGATTGAAAATATATATTTTTTTGGAACTTGAATAAGTATGATGTACAACGTAACACGTAATTTTTATTGTATATCTCTAAATCTCAGGGTCATAAGAATGTTCCTTACATCAAGGTTAGACTATAAGAAATACTTTCTTTTTTTAAGTCATGGTCGTGTGGTCTAAAAGTTTGAAGGCGTACTGACACCAACCCCTCACATAGTTTTTCAAGACATTGTCCCCACAGACAATAGGCGTCTTATCTTAAACGTTAACAGTAAGGTGCAATCTTGCCCATCACCTTTTTTTAAAATAGCAGCTTATCAATACAAATTCCTTTACCCTCATTTAAAATCTGTATTGCGTGCACAAGTCATATGCTTTCGAATTCTTTGAGAGTAACTAACTTCAAAAATAAGAATACCAATCGAAGTTTCTTAAATAATGCTATTTAATTCATTGCAAAAGTAAACTTTCTTAATTTAATGGATTAAAAGTAATAAACTTTATATAGGTACCATGTTATATCTAAATTACTTTAGATACTATATTATTAGAAATGACCATCAGTTGCCAATACAATAAAGACGAACCCTCTCAATTAATAAGTTATTTCATTTTGTACGGCTTATCATGTGCGAAATCAAGTTTTGCTTTCAAAGACTACGTTTTAGCAACTTTTTAATTTTATAGCACTGCGAAGAATAAAGCCATACTTATTATGTCACGGTGCAAAAATGGACTGCTTATGGTACAGACAGATGTCACAGTGAATTTATGCTAGACAGTGCTATAAAATATCGTACGATATTCGTGTAATAAGTTGCCATAACGTGCTTACTTATGCCACTTATATCGTAATACACTATTAAAATTCAGTCTTTACTTCGAATATGTACGTTCTAAGATTAGCTCACGTGACAGATTTCAAAAAAGTACTACTCTCAATTTTTATATACCTTTACTTTATAGAGATTTGGTGGTAATATACGTCTTAGCGATTTTATTATAAAATTCTGACTCGTTAATTCGAATTTGTTTATAAAATTCTATTTTACTTGACATTTTATTTAAAGTGCTTAAAACCAAATGTCTTAAATTTATTTATGCAAATTTGATGATAAAAATGAATTTTTAGCCAGATTTATAATATATAATATGCGTTTATTATTATTCTAAGGTAAAACATATAAAATACAACGTACGAATAAGATAGTAAATCAAAAAAATCAAAAATAATTTTGTTCGCTACCCTGGCTTTTTTACTATAGTAAATTTCGTTTCGTGGAAATTCGTCGAAAAGGAAATGCCGGATCCTTTGTTGTTTTACTATTTTTATAGTAAAATTTGCAGTTTTCTAACTAGTATATATATATATATATTTTTTCATAATTTTTCTCTCAATGCAGAGAATATTATTTAAATACTTACCTCTGTTTACAAAGTGATAAAATCGTAGTTAATTTTATTCTTACCATAAAGTATCTTTTTGCTTAATATTTTATACGTAAATGTAGATTCGTTAATTCAATATCTTAAGAGAACTTTATAAATAATATTTTTTACTGAAATGTATAATCATTATAAAATGCAAAATATTCTGAGAAGATTACACCGAGAGAAAATTCTAGTTGATAATACCAGAAAATCACTAGATTGTACCGATGCTCAAGTCCTCAACCCTAAATCGTTATTGTAAGAACTATACAATTTTTAGTAATGTTTGCTAGAAAAAAAAGTAATTAGTACCAGAATAATATTTAACTAGATCAATAGTGTTAATTGTACTAGAAAAATATTTAAGCTCACTCGATATTTTCTTATTGATCAAGTAGAAAGAACTAAAAATATAAAGTTCTCCTTCCATTCCAAAATTAGTATATTAAACTAGAGAAAATATTGTTATTTATACACAATTTTATCGTTTAAAAAACAAGAAACCACTTACTATATATTATTGTTATGTTAAAATACGTAAATATTGTTCTAATAACAAAGATATAGTACAATTTACTATAATTCTAGTTATTATTGCTAGTTTTTCTTACTACAGATTCTGGTTGCCCGAAAAATAAAAAAGTAGGTTCACAGAATTACAAAATTATACATAATTTTATTTTTTAATGTAAATAAAATATTTTTAGTATACAGATTTTAACAAATTATAATTAATAAGTTAAATAATATATTAATAATATATATATGTTAATAATAATATATAAGTTATAATATATATGTTAATAATATATTATGGATACCAATAATGTGAATATATAAGGAAATAAAAATAAATAAACAGATCTTTGTATAGGTGTATTCGATTTTATTTTTCATAAGGTACACGACCTGGCATTGTTTACAATATCGTAGTTACCTTATTTAATTCCTTAATAGCTTTTTTTCACTACACCCAGCTCTTCTTTCGCTTGTTTTTTTTTATTTCTTTAAATTTAACTGCTTTATCGCACATATTGTAATTTTTTCATCATTAGGTACATATGTATATGAATTATCATACTTTCAATGGAGTCAACAACATATATATATTTATTTATTTGATAATATATGTATACATAGGTATCGTGTAATGTTCACCGTCATTTTCTCTTCACTTATCTTTGCGAGTTAATGCATTGCATCATGTTTTATTATTTTTTACTTCTTTTGTTGGTTACCTTATGTAAGATAATCATAATTTGTCTATCTCCATTATTAATCACTTCCTTTAACTACCTTTTACATTTTGCTCTCGCTTTCAATAGTCACCGCAGCTTTCGCAGTAGAGCGCCTTTTTTCATTGTTTAATTCTTTCTGCAAATCATCTTTTTTATCTTTTGTTGATTATTTATCGCCTATTAATAAGGAAGGTTTTTTACCATGATCAAAAAATCATTTTGCTAATGCGCTCGGTGACTATAGTGTTGCCGAGGGAATTAGGCCCGGTAAAATACATGACGCAAAGTTTATTTGTTGTTTATCTTTCACATTATACAATTAATTATATATATATTCCTCAAAATGATGAAAACGAAAATTTTTTCCTTGGTATTACTTCTCATAGAAACACGAAACTCGGAAAGAAGGACTTCTATTTTTAAATATAAAATGATACACTTTATTCGTGAATTGTTTTTGATACAGATTCATTTTCCGAGGTTCTAAAAATGATCTAATAAAGTTCCAAGTGTTTCTATAAGTTTTACATATTTTTTGTCCAGGATTAGCTTTTTTCTTCTCGCCTTTGTTCTTCTTGCACATGTAAGTGTGTATGATTAAATCGAATAAAAACTTTTTATAAAGAGCTCTCGAAGTGATTAAAACATGTGTGTTTGTATTCTTTCAGCTTTTCTTTTTTTCTTTCTTTTATGTGTACATAATAATTCTAACGAACAACAATATAATGTACAAATACTCATCATCACCATATATTTTCGTCGTCTCTCAAATACGCTTTGACAATCGTGTAGCTCTTTACTCTTATATCATACTCGTGCTTTTGACTTTTGACGAAAACGCGAGATACAGAGAAAAAGTTTAACGAAATGCGATATTTTCTTTCTTTTAAATTTAATTGTTTGGGAATCTTAGTGCATTTCCATTAAAAAGGAATCGTGAATAAAAGAAATTATAAATATATAGTTTATACAATCAAAATATTACTTATAATTTAATGTACTAAATATTTTGTTTATCATAAAGAAAAAAATAGCACATTCCGAAAATCTTTGCTATTGCAAATAAAAGATTGCTTTTTTATTTTATCCTGGACAAGAGAATAAAAGTAATGATAAAAAATAACCAATCACCTGATTCGGCAAATATTTGCTCTATAATGGAATCGCTAAAGTTTGTCCTAAAGAAGCTTTTTCTCCTTTCTTTTCTTATATCCATTATTTTTCTGAACTATACAAAAACATGATTATACAAATAATTGCTGAAAGCAGCGACGAAACGCAGCTATTTTGTTTTAAAATGACAAGACAGTTATATAAGATTTTTTCCGTACCACCTTACGTATATATAATTATATGTTATTATTATTATTTTATTTTTAATGCCTCTTACTCTAACACTCGTGTGCTGGATCGTTCTCACCCTTCTTTTCTATTGAATTACCTTTCTTTAACTACTCTCGATCAGTGAATAGAATGAATGACGAATTATCGAATAATAAACGATGAATGTTTCTATATTTGTAACATTATACAACACTTAACGAGGAAGAAAAACATATTGATTATAACGACTGCGCATAAAATGTTTAAATATAACTGCACGAAACGAATCGCACACAACTCTTTGGTTAAAATCCTCCCACGAGAGAACGTATCCCTCGTTCATCAAAACAATTACATTAAAATATAGAATATGCATTTATACGTGTACTCAATGAACGCACTCGGACGATTCTACGCAGTAGCTTATGGGATTTTGACACTTGAGTGCGAATATATCGTAATAACAGACAACTAATTGGCGTCAACTAAAACAGTCCCTTTCGCGTTGTATATTTTTATAACATTTTTAGTGGAATAACTTTCATCAAAAGAATTTTAAAGTATACTATTGTCAAAATTCTAATAAAATATAACTAGTTAGTATTTAATTGTTTGCTTATAAGATGATTCTAAAATTAATGTTTGTTTTTAAATTAAAAAAGTTAGAAAAAATAAATTATAAAAGTTCAAGAAAAAATGGAGTACATTTGATTGATGGAATAAGAAAAATATATTAAATTAGTAATTTATTATTAGCGACCGTGCAGTCAGTTTGTGAAAAAATGATCTGCTTTTTAACATTTGAATCACAGCGTTATTTGATTTTAATTAAATTCATTTAAAAAATAGATTCAAATTAATTTAATGAACTTAAAACAATCAAAATTAAATAAATGAATTTTAATTTTATTTTTGAAAAATGTTTTTTTTTTTTATATTATTAAGACTTGTAAAAAAGCAGAAGCGAGTTTTTATCCGGCAAGACGTTAAATTATTTTCTGTCGCAACACCCTCTAGTTTCTCTCATTCATTATCATATCATTGCGTATTAGGGTATGTCCAATAACGACATGAATTTCTATATTACAGCTTCAAATTTTCATTAATATTCCTCTTATTTTATCATTTAAAAATAAATAAACTGTTGTTATGTAAATTTGATATTGAAACTACTAAATTTGCAAAATTTAATCCGGAGGGCTTATTTGCATAAGGAATTTTTGTTCCAATTTTTACAGTGAAGATGAAGAAACAAGTATCGTTACAATAGAAATTGACATCTCGATATTTACAAATCCCCTATAAATTTCCAGCTTTTTCTCGCAAACATTCGCTCTTGCATACATCATTAAAATTCCTCCGTTTTATTCATTTTTCACGATGAAGCCCCGTGCGTTCGCTTTTCAAAAATTACATCGAGCGAATTCAATAAGTGCGCGTCGACTAGCAGCAGCGGCAGCAGACGGCAAAGCAGTTTTGGGACGTCTCGTGCGTGCGACTATCGAGCGTCATACAATATGCTTATTATTTTCATTAAATATTTTTATTACACAACGAAGCACGCGCATTTTTATCATTACTTATTTCTTGTTTGCTTTTATTTTTGCTTTATGAAAAAGGCCTGTTGAAACTTGTGCGATTACCATGTATCGGTTTATTATTTTTTTGCGATTTCCTTTTCTTTCATTCTCACTGTCTCGTCCCTTCAGAACGAAAAGTGTGCACCTTCTATATACAATGTATTATGTTCTCCATTTTTACTTATTACTGTCTTACGAATATTCGAACAAAAAGGCAGAACGCGAGCTCGTGTTGCTTTTTCTTAAAACATTTTTGATGATTTCATTGAGCTGTTTGGGAGGATATTATAAAACACATAAATTTATAGTCTCATTTTACATTTATTGAATAACAAATAAAAATTTAAACATAAAAGCTGTTGAACAAAAATAATTCAATAATTTTTTAAATAAGCTTTTACAACAGACATGTAAATCATTTATTTTAACATTGGCTTAACAAGTAGCAATGACTGACTAACAAGTGTCCAATATTTATGAACAGAGTAACAAATACTGGAAAGTAAAGAAAAATCACCTCCCAAAGAGCCTCCCAAGCATGCCATAAAAAGCTCGCAGTCCGCGCATAAATGAACGCAGCAGTAGAGAAATAGCCTCGCTCACCGTGCAAACACAACTACCTAAGCTCCTCTTTCTTGCGTACAGTGTAATAATCTTCCTCGTTTCTTTAAAATACAGCGCGTGTGCTCGCGCGTGGCTTTAGCAGTGCACATGTCTCTCGCGCTAATTAGGGAGGGAGCTCACTTGAGGTCCTCATCGTCCTTGAGCAGCTCGTCGATCTGGCCCTCGTCCCAGTCGTCTTTGGCCGCGGATTTGGCCGTCTGGTCGGTCGGCACCACCTCATAGTCCTTTAGCTCGGCCTCCAGCTCGCGCTCCCAATCTTCTTCTGCGGGGGCAATATCAGATATTTTCACCTGTCGTTGGCTTTTTTTTTCGCGTTAGTGCGCCT
>JAPYZA010010347.1:0-12647 GCA_030522685.1 Eupelmus azureus | reverse complement strand
TGTGTGTATATTACGGCGCTCGTCTTTCGTCGTCGCGCGTTATCGCTTCGATAAACGTACGTATATAAAAGAGGTTGAAAATCTCGAGCGAAGTGGAGGAGAGGCAATGAGGATGTCACGCGTGCAGCGTTGCAGTTTCTCAGGCGAGAAAACGCTTTGATGCTGCGATTTTTTTTTAAGATTACGACGCGAGACTTTCTGCGCTGGTGTGAAACGTGCCGGCTAAAGAGTGAAAATATCACATCTTTGAAAATGAATTGATGCAGTACTTGAAATATGATGAAATTTAAACAATGCGGCATTTAAGAGTTATAAAAACTTAATAATATTGAAGTTCAAGAGAGTACAGCAACGAAGGATTAATTTATAAATACATCGTTGGAATGAAAACAATATGACTGGCTTTTATCGCGCGTCACGTGGTCCGCCGGCAAATAATAAAGCGGCGACGCAAAAAGAAGCACCAAAAGTCGCGGGGCGAGTAGTTTGCGCATAAAACAAAGTTCAAGCGGTTTAATTGAAACTCGCGTTAAATTTAATGCCCCAACTTTTGAGCGAGCTAGCGCCCGATTCGAAAGGCAGCGCTCATAAATGAAAGCAAAGCGAATAAGCGAACTTCTGAACTCGGCATTGCGTGTCGCCGAAACAAAGGAGACAAAGAGAGCCGCAGGAGACGCTCCGAGAGCTGCGCGACGATCCGGCTTTTTGCGGTGGCCCCCTGAAAAAAAAAGCCATCTAAAATCCGTCCTCGCGTGCATACGTAACTAGCGAAGCTTTCCTGGAGGAAGGTCAGAGCTCGATTTCACGAGTCCGCCTGTCGTATAGCTCTCACGTGTCGGCATTACGATAATCGTGTCTGCCCCCGAAACCCTCATACCTTGATGCAGCGCTCGCGCAAAGCAGAGATATCTACTTTTCCGCGGATTTCTCTAATTGAACTAGTTTTCGAGATGAGGTCTTCGGTATACTGGAACGTCGCGCGAACCAAGGAGAGGGAGGCTACTGCTTTCCTCCTCCCCCCACCCCTCTCTGTCTCTTTCTCCGCGTATATATACGCCGGGGCACGCGTATATACACCCACGTGAAGGTGGCGGATTATGCAAACGACAAAGAAGAGAAACGCCGCGTCGCGTGGCCTCATCTGCAGGCGCTCGGGCCCTCCCGCGCCGGATGTTCCTTCCTTCGGCGCCCAACTTTCTAACGTTCTTGCCTGGGACTACGTGCCTCGGCTTTCGGAGAGGCTCTCTCGAATTATGTGTCGATTCTTCGCGCCTGGATAGTATTTACTCTTCCTTTTATTTAAAGTAGGTGGAGGCGCTTTTGGGAGGTGAGGTTTCGCCGAGAACGTTGGAATTTTTCAATGTTTGGAATGTAGATTGTCATAGTTGGATGTTCCTTAGTACATTTTAAAAATCATTTTATATTTAGCATTATTATTAATAGTAACAACAAACATTTATTACAGGTGAACAATAATGTTAAACGTGGCATGAGTACTTAATTTCAATGGTAAAAAGGTTATGTGTAAACAGAGAAAGTATGATTGTTTTTAGTGGAATATATTTGGATGTACATGTTAAATAAATATTTAGATATAGATATAATCGATCTCAAGATTAAAGATGGAGTAAATCAACAGGAAAGAAGATTAACTTCCAGAGATTCTGAACAGATGGTTATAATGATTTATAACTATAACAGGCGTTTATATTTTGAAAGAGAAGAATAATGTGGTGAAAAGTATGGGAGTTTAAGAAGCTCTGAAAGCTTTTCCTCGGAAGTACGAATTACTGTCATTCTTGTCAGTCGCTGTTGAAGGGTTTTATCCTGGCGCAATACACCATGAAAAATCTTTATGCTTTCACACCCCCCTTACTGGCAGAGAAAAAGCTTTAAACCGTATATTCCAGAAACGCGTCAAGATTTTGAAGAATAAAGTAAGAAAACAATTTAATAAAAAAGATGCAATATCAAAATTGAAATGTAACCAAAAATAAAAATTGATTAATAACGATTACTCCAATAATAATATAATAATAACAATTGCGTATCATCATATAAAGATTTATCGTATTTCCCACAATAAAAATCCAGTACAATTTATAAATTCGAAGCAAGTGTTAAAGTCTGATGATGAGCGCGCACTATTATCGGTGATACCGTTAAAACATTTTTATTTATCAGAGGCATATACCGTTAAGGCATTTTTTGCACTTCCCTCGGCTCGTTATCTGGTGGCGCGTCCGTTCGGCAAGTTGCGGGCGGAAAGAGGAGAGAACGAGAGAGAAGTAGACGGAGAAGAAGCGAGGAGAGCAGAAGAAAAGAGGAGAAGAGAAGAAGAGACGGAGGAGACGTGCGCGCGGGCGAGCGCGAGAGGCGTCCTACATTCGACAGCTGCCGGCACTCTCTAGCTCTTCCCCTCTTTTTCCGGCGCGGTTCCTGCACGCCTCGCGCGTTTATATTTAGGCTATATTTTATCCGTTTTACACCGAAGCCGGTCAGCATCTGATTATATATATACACACACACACACAGTTGATAGGCAGCTTCGCTCTCGCTCCACATATCCTACATATACAGAATCGGCCGAATTAAGTCGGGCGCGCAAGTCCGTGTATATACGTATAAGAGAGCAGCCCTTGAGTACCTAATTCAGGGCAAGTCGTGTCAAGAGCGAACTTTTTCGAGTATCGCGCGGGTTTATGTGTATTGCGTCAGTTGGCCGCTGCACGGCTGATTTGTCTTTCTCTCTCTCTCTCTCTCTCTCTCTCTCTGTGCCACGCAAGCCGGCGCTTTGATTATTTTCTCTCGACGGCGTTAAAAAGGCTCGTAACCGCACCAGGGACACAAAGCGGCGCGGAGCTTTTAGTCGGCGGCCCAGCTTTTTAGAGCCCGTAAATGTATGTCACGTGCTGAGCGCGCGCTCTCTCGGCGCGATAATTAAAATTCCAAGCTCGTTTGCGTTTACGCATGAATTTCGTCTCAATATTAGGTAATGATGAAAATTTTTATTCCGCGCGCTAGGCGCTTGCCAAATCGGACGCGCTAATGCGACGTTTATTATTTAGGCCTGGATTCATAGTCAGGGCTCGGTCTCATTATCGAGCTTAAAATGTCGCTATCCTTGTTGCATTTTCGAGTTTCTTTAAGAGCTGCTTCTGTAATGAGAGATTGATAATGAGGCGCGAGGTTAATGTTTTTGTTTGATGGAATGCATTCTCTTAAAGGTAGAGGTCAAGGAATCAAGATAATCCTGCCTATAAAGTAACTTGATGTTCCAATTATGTAATGTAGGTTACTCATAATTATACGAAATGCGTTATGACACTTTACTAATTCCGAGTATTTTTATTTAGAAAAATGTTTATCTACAATGTATTAAAAAAAGAGCACGTTGTATCAAATTAGGTAAAACAAGAGCATAAACTGGAATATACGAAATTACTGAACGACCCCACCTTATTACCATCGAAACCGTGAATTCCAAAACTGAAAAAACCACGATACTATCGACAAAAGACAGACCGAGAGCTCAGCCCGAAGCAAATATCCGCACAAGAACAACAGCGGCGGCGGCGGCGGCGGCGCTCGGCTATCCTTGACTCCTCTCGCACGCTATCTAGGCAGAGAGAATCGGAAGCGCTTAGTTAAATCGGCATAATTCCAAGCTCTCGTGGCTCTCGCGCTCGCGAATAGCTGAATTCTCAAAGTGGGTCGTGGCGCTTCTTCTCTCGCGCTCGCTGCTCCTCTGGACAAGCCGACTTCGCGAGCGAGCGGTGCATATCGCGCGCCGCGGCGCGCCGAGGTGCCTGAAGTAGGTAAATAGCCTACCGTTGACCCGTCACCTGCGCGTTCTCGTTCTATCGAGAGCACAACGCGCGCGCTGAGCCCGCTCGACTGCCGCCGCCGCCGCCGCTCGCCCATAGAGTGGGAGAAAAGAGCACGCGAAGCGAGCGAGAATGTCTGTACGAAACATCAGCCGTATTTTATAATGCCACACGCCCCCTCTTCTTTCTGCCTTCCCTCTCCTCTCTTTCGTCGTCTCGTTCTTGCTCCACGATACGCGCTTCGTCTTCGCCGAGATGAATAAATGGCTCTCTCTTAATTTTGCGTTATCTCGCAAGAGACAGAGGAGTCTTTTGCACGTTGTGTGTTACGAGGAGATGAGGTCGATTCGGTTTTCAGCGCGATAAGCGAGGAGCTAGTGTTGGAGGAATCTATTTTTCGAGCCCCAAAATGAGAGAACGGCTGGGGAGATTCCGGCTGATGAGATTCTTTGAATCGGCAGTGGTTCCGGCTGATGAGATTCTTTGAATCGGCAGTGGCATATTTTTTATTTTTAGATTCGCGCGGAGAATGTGATACTCTGGAGCACGGGAGTTGCGGATGCGTTTTCTAGTTTGTCTGGATGATACTTAAAGTAGTTATAGTGTAATTTTGATAATCGAACGAAATTTTAAACGAAATTTATTTTTTATACTAAAAAGTAGTCTTGAGGAATACACATTCAAAGAAGACACAAATCTTAAATAAGTATACACAAAATAGATGATTAATCAATGTCTGAAAATTTTCAAGACTTTTCTTGAATACAAAAACTAGTTTTATCGAAAATTTATACAGATATCGCGCTATAACCACCTTAAATTTTGAACCTCGAATAATTTTACTTTAATCAAATCCGGTAATGATAAAATATCGATAAAAAAATAAAAACAACGTTTACTATATCATGTCAACCGGCAATCACTCAGCACCACTAAATTAAAAGCAGCATAAAAGCTAGTTATCGCCATGCAAGACTACCTCTCGCCTAATAAAAATACCCGAGCAACGAGAGAGCGCGCTCCCAAGTGCTCCCGTAACAATGTAAACAATGTCTCTCGAGTAGCCAAGTGTCGGCGCATAAAAAAAAAGCAGAACGCGGATTAGTCTTCATAAAGTTACGGGACTCGTGGCGTAAGAGCGAGCCTCCGGGGAGGAACCGCGACGGTGCAGGTACATAGCGAGCGTCTAAGCGGCACGATTTGGATAACTGTCCGTCCACGGCTCGTCATGCAGAGCGAATGACTAGGTCGGGCCGCTCGATACAATTACTCGGCTATCGGCCGAGAGCAGCGCGAGACGCCGCCGCCGCGCTACTCTGATGTAGGTAAGCCATCTCAGAGGCGGTTTAACATTGAAACCAGGCCAGGCGCCCGAGCGAGAGGAGCGCGGCGAGAGAGAAGCCGCCGCCGCTGCCGTAGCCGCGGATAAGCCCATTTATTTTGGACACGCCGCTTGCCATTGACGATCGCGCTCCACAATGCAAGAGCGAGCCTCATATCAATCGGTCTAAATCCGCTTTGGAGAACGAGCAGGCGAGCTCTTGTTTTAGGAGGTTAATCGAGATTGAGCTTAGCCCTTTTTATGAGGCTCGTTTCGTTTCTATTTTGACGCTGTTTAGGTTGCTGTGAACGATCTTGGGCTATGCAAATATCTCTGGACGTGTGAGAATACGTTGCCCGAGAGGATTTTAAGATATTCGTTACCGATTAGAATATTAAGTAGGCTCTAATTATGCTCTTATAATAGGATTCTTTATTGTTAATACAGTTGTTGCAGTTAGACTCCAGTTAGAATCTATAAAGAAATTTTAATGATCAGCCATAATTGTAATTAAATTCCTTCTCGGGTTAGTAAGATTTCAGATTATAATAATAACAAACATGAGTATGCGTTAAAAAATATTATATATGATTTTCACAGATGTTGATTCAGGCAGCTGGCGTGAAATTACAGTTTCTCTTTCTAATTAAAACATTAACTTTTCAAATAGAGTAGAAAACAAACTTTATCTACTTATACATATTTAATAAATATTGATATCAAAAAAAGATATTTATACGAGCAATATATTTATAAATTCGAAAAGGATCGACGACACAAAGACAAAAGACAATAGATACCACTAAGGCGTCGTGCGCCGTTGTGCCAATAATATATATAAGAAATCAAGATTCGCGCTCGTCTGTCTGCCGCGAGCGGCTAGGTCAGGGCCGGACTATCGACCTATTGATCAGATTGACCACGCATCTAAGTGCCTCGAACTCGTACCAGAAAAACACGACGCACTTACGTATACACACATATGTACAAGCGCCGAATGGGCGTTTCGACGCCAAGAGAAAACGCTGCTGATTATACGTGCGCTTATCGTTAGCTTGCAACTCGGCTTATACCGAACAACTTTCTGAAATTTCAAGATAAACTCGGCTTTTCGCGTTATTTGATTTATGCGCCTGGAGATGAAAGGCTGTTTTATCGTTATTTATTATTTGCTACCCAAGTTCAAAGCTCAATGACATTTTTTTTTTGCTTGTTTATCGAGTATAGAAAAACGAGATATTTTCTTTTAATACGGACGTAATTAATGCAGTCGATCATAAAGCAGCATCGCTTCAGCCAAAGCGCACAGAATTTCATATCAGCACAATAAAAAGAAGAATGCAACGCGCAGAAAAAAATTAATGCTAATAACCCGAGATTAATTAAAATTGGCAGAATTAAAATTAGAGCCCGCTTATTCAATATGCAAATTGCCGTATACACAACCGGCACCAAGAACATGTATTTTGGCTGTATATGCTCAGCTCTGAATAATTTCGATCCGCACGTCAATGGCATGCGCAAAAGCACGAGCGCATTTCAAATGCGTGGCCTGCCGCGCTCATTTGAATCTCGAATGTCTATCAATCTGGGCATAGGCAATAATTTTAACTGCAAAATACCTGCGTACCTGCATAATTAATTTTCGAATAGCCGCGCGCTAATCGTTTAAAAAGCTCGAATAATTAGCGGATTTTTTGCACCTTTCGCCCGCGAGCAGCTGGATTTTACGATCGTCCGCAGAATCGCGTCGGATATTTACTTTAAGGGGATATTTATGCCTCCTAAATGCTCGCGTAGGGTTTATCAATTATCGGCTAAATTCGAGTGCTATGTAAGACTTACTGAAAATCGAGCTAGCTAACAAGCCATAATATAATCTTCGAGTAAAATTGATTTATGCATTGTTGTGCGCAGTAAAACGCTTTACTACGATATTTTACTGCTGCGTTTAAATTTTTTCAACTAATTCAACATTATCCGAACCTGTCGCAGTATCTTATAACTAATCCTGGTATTAAACCATTAGGAGTGAATCAACGCCAACACACAAGCTTTGAAAAAACCTGAAGAAAAAAATTAGAGCAGGTAATAATTAATTATTCCGACAATCATTAATATCAATTTACCAACGACGTAGAAGAAAGCAAAAGAAAGAAAAAGGCAACAGCAGAGCCGAGCTTTGTTGCCACAGCGGCAGAAAGCCGGCGAGCTTTACATTATCGCGCGCCTACCTAAATCACAGGCACGCCGGTAGGCGCCCTGGCCTGGCAGATTACGTTCTCTCTCATTGTTGGAAACTGCCTGGCGCGTCCTACTAATGACGATATTAATAGCGCAACGATGTCATATTGTGCAGTGCAGCGCGCGGGCCGCTCTCCGAGTATGCCGTTATTAGGGTCGGGAGGCACGAGCCGCGACACTCACACACACGTAGATGTATACGTGCGAGGCCGCTTCTGAACTTTAGATCGAGCTCTCGCTGTGTGATGTTGAATTTGAGCGAATTCTGTAAACGATTGGCTGAACTTTGTTATGATGATTGCTGAACATGTATTTTAGGCAGCGAGATTGACAGTTTACGATAAACAATTATAATTCATTATATTTATAGATTTCGAAACAGATATGTGTACAAAGAGAAGAGAGGTGACGGAATCATGGAAAAATCGAACAGCCTCGTAGCAGGCAGGCGAGCTCGCAAAAACAGGATTACCATTCAATGGGCCGTCTAAGCGAGTAAAGCCAACAAAAGCTTCCGCGAAGCCGCTGGGACAATAAAGCAGCGTCGCGCGGCGGAATAGCAAGCGACGGCGACAGACGCGGCTCTATTGTCTCGGCGCGCGACGATACCGCTGCTCGTCGCAGTTATATTATAAATCTCCATAACGCGATGGATAAATTGGAATGAAAAGCCGCGGGGGAGTGAATAAGGCGAGGATCGATAGGTCGAGCGTATATAAAACAGCGAGCTCGGTCTGGTACGCGTAATGAGGAAGTGTCCGCGCGGCGGACAAACTGTTTTAGTGGAGTAGGTTACTTTGATAAGTCGTCGCGAGTCGGGCGTTGCTCGTAATGTGTCATCGAACGCTTCTGCGCTGGAGGAGGCTGCAGCGGCATCATCGCCGAGAGGGGAACGAGGGAGAGCCGCGCGCTATATATCCGAGCCCTAATTTTAGATCGATTAACGCGTGCGCAGGCGCGCCTGATACGGCGTAATCAACGAGCGGGAGTCGGGCCTTTGTTCGCGGCCGACGGCTGCCAGTGACAAATATTGTTAGGGAGATTATCGCGCTCTCTAGGCTCACTCTGCTAGCTGGAAAGAGAACCAGGTTAAAACAACAGCCCGTTAGATATCGGAGAATCTATCGTAGTTTGATGGTTAAATTATTTTCAGGCTTTAAGCTCGGCGAGCTTTGAAGCGCTTGCAAAATAAAAGCGCACGCGCAGCGAGATCAAAAGCCCGAGAGCAGCAGTCTTTTTTCGAGATGGAGCGGCGGTCGTAAAGCTCGGTAATCCAGTTTATTTGATCGGGCGCGGGTAATCTCGATCCTAAGATCGCGGAAAGGCCCCGCGCATATAAAATCGACGTTCCCATTTCCGAGTCTCGTGGAAACGCGATGCGGCCGCTTGATTCTCCGGCGAAATAAAAGCGCTCACAGACACACACACACATCCATACACGCATATACACATACATCTCCGCGCGTATACGGGGTCAAAGTTATAAAAGCTCGTAATTCATCGGCGGTAACGAGACGTTTTCCCGTATTACCCACCGGCGCGCTTGTGTGCATCGCGCAGCTTGCTGTATATGTAGGTGCGCGCGCTCGCTGGCTCGGTGATAGATATCTATCGGGGTCCCCAATATTGTCGGCTATTCGTCAGATGTGATATACAGGCGCGTATATTACAGGAGGAGCGCGCGCGCGCTCTGGGCTCGGCTGGTCGAGCCAGCCTCGAACGAGCTGCAGGACACTGATATCGACAACGCATAAAGCTCGAGAGTACACGCATGCGGTTAGCTCTCTTGCGAGCGTTGATATTAACATTTATTTATAACGTCTCTGACCTCAAATACTGGGAGCGCGCGCGCAAGCTACGGCGAGAGCTGCCCTCCATCTCGCTCTCTTGCTCTTCTTCTATACGGGAATCGCCGGCTGATTTCGCTGAGAGCGACTCTAGTCGAGCTTTATTTCTCGATCGAGGCCGTCGCCATGAGAAATTCGCGGACTCAAGGCCCCGGCATCGGCAACCAGATTCGAGCGCCTGAATATGCCAATTGCTTCGATTTGCAGGCGATCCGAGGATCCGGCAGCTCTTGCGCTTAAACATTCGATCGATAAACTTTCGTCAAACGATATTTCAATCCAAGCGAGCGCTTCTCTGTATGCCTGGTGTGTGTGTGCGCGCGCGCGAGCGAGCCTGTGATCTAAATGCGAGCTTGAGCAAGCTGGAGTGTTTGGTTTTGTTTGCCTGTCGAACGGAATGTTGGTCGATTCGTGAGTAATGATGATGATCGATTTCTGATCGATGCTTTTAATATGATTAATTTGTAAAAAGCTCTATAATTAAAATGCTTTAGTGTAAACTTTAATAGTGTATGATGAAAAATAGGCGCAAATGTGCTTCTCAAAATCATCTACGCAGCTTAGCAGTAAACATACTTTTAGTAAAACACCCAATCTCATCAATATTGACCGGAGCCATCCCTTCCATCTTCGCAACCTCGACGGCATTTGTCACCCTCTCAACTATGCCCAGCAGTTAGGCTGCTATATATTTCAGCGATCCACACGGCAACCGCGCCAAGGAAATACTCGGGATTCGCCGCGACAATAACCCGTCTATATAAACCCCCAGTATCGTATATATATATACATCTTGCGCGGTATTCCATCCCGTGGAGCTCGTAAAATTTTCAGCGAGGCATAAAGCCGCACGCGCCAACGGCTCCGACTACTGCAGCAAAGCAATTGGACTTTCGGCCTGTCTGAGCGTCGACGGGGGGGCTGCCGCCGCTGATTCTTTTTTGCGCGCTCGTCGCCTGAAATTGCTTTACAGGCACTTTCTAATTTCTGTAAAGGGAAAACAAATACGCGCCAGCCGGATATAATCTGTAGTCGTTGTCGGCGCTTTGATGTTTTCTCTGGCAAGCGAGCGCCTTTTTGCGCGCGGCCAGCCGCGAGGACAAAAGCGCGCTTATTAATTATGTGCACTTGAAAAACTTGTTGCTGTGCTGTATAACTGAAAAATATTGGAGAAAATTCTTTCGAAAATCATAGTGTGAACAGCTGGGTCGATGGATCTCGACTCGGCAAAAAGCTCGGTCGCAAATTTTAGTTTTATTTAAATTTCAAATAGCGCTTAAAATGGAAATCCTAAAGCAGCGAAACAGCGTATTATTATTATTCAGAGAGTTCGCGTACACTTGGCGCTGCGCGAGGCACTAGCTTAAAGTTAAACGCTCTCGTTATGAATATGGATCGCACTGGAAACGTAATTGTTTGCTCTACGACGAGTTAATCGCGCTCCACTTAAATTACTTTATTAACGCAGGTCGATCGGAAGAATTCGATCGATGGCGGCGCTGGCAACGGGCGGCGACACTGATCGCAATCTACTTTACGTGCAGAACATTCCCCCCTCTCTCTCTCTCTTGTCTCTCGCTTTTCGAGAGCACAGAGGAGGAGGCTTAGCCGTGAGTGTCCAGAGATGGAAAATTGGATCGTCGGCCCGATAAATCATACGCAGGCAATTCTACTTTGCGATAAAAGCTTGAAGAATGGCTACACGTGAAAGTACGTGGACACGATCCGCGAGGAAAGGAGAAATGATTAATGCCAGCCGCGTAGGTGTATTTAGAGCTTTTGTACCTTTAGCACAATGGTGATTGTTTTCCGCTTTGTAAATATCGCGCTAACAAAAACGTTTATAATGCCTTTCAGACTGACTTTCGAAACATTACGCCGCGCGGCTCGCTTTTACCAGCACAAGTACAAACAAGAATTTCAAGCGATAAATTTTTACTTTTAATTAAAGTTGGCAGAAAAATTTGGTTTTTACTGGCAGTATAGATAAAGCTTTCGACGGATGTCACTTTGCAGATAAACATATTTGCTATTTTTATCGTTTGACCACATAACAGGGCATTTCGCTTTTGACGTCGTTTACCGCAAGCAAACCTCAAATCCACACGATTAGACCGCATTTGATAGGCATCCGAGTACCTCGCGATAACCGGGTTATTATAGCTTCTCGAGGCTTTCCAGTTTGTCAGTAGCGACTAATTTTCAAAATGTCACTTAACATTTGTTAAAAACCTAAGCGTTTTTACATTCCCAAACAAAAAGTTATCTTCCGGCCTAACCCGGTACCGGCCAATTTCCGCATTTATCACTCATATCAGGTTTTAGTCAGCCGGCGTCTATCTGCTCAACACACTCGCAGAGTTTACAGTCTCAACGCTCGCTAGCTCACAGACACGGACACTTGAAAGCGCTAACTGCACGCGAGTGCGCGCGTAGAGACGGTTGCGCGCGCGAGCTGTCTTTTCCCAAGCGTTTCCTCGCCGGTGAGCGAGGATTAAAAAAGCTGGAAATTGAGGTTTTAAGCTAGAGCGCTCGGACGACTTTCGAGAGGGAAAGGCGGGAAAGTTAACTTTATATACTGATGCAGGAAAAAAGTTAATCGTCTTTATTTATGGTACTTCCGCGGCTTTTCTCTAAATTACGGACTCCCGCGCTGCTGGGATTTAAATTAATCATAAAGTTTCGCGCTCACCCAAACGCTATCCTAACAATAAGATAAAAGTCGTTTACGAAAAAGACGCCCGTACTAATTCCATCAAAGTTAACTTTACGCGGTAATAGAGCGGAATTCACTCGATAGAGATAGGGCGGATATAAAAGTCTGCGCCCCTTAAAATTCAAGATCGTATATAGGAGCCTGGCTCGAAAGCCCGCAGCCGCGAGGACACGTCCTGGAAGCAATCGTGAAACGTCGTGGCTGAATGCGAGTGGGGAGCGCTCGTAAAGTGCCGCTTGTGACAATGCAATCGCAAATAAAATTACCATTCAGCCAGGCTGAGCGATAAAGCGCACGTTTTCTCATCTCTGAAAAATCTCGGCGCTTGCGTATAAGCGCATTCAACGCTATACTCGATTGAAAATTGTGGGTATATAAATAGCTTCTCCGCGGCGCGAGTGGCACTTTTCTATAGAATCTAGTTTTGCTAGGTCGCGCGAGCGGTTGGTATATCCAGCCCCCGTGAGTGTATTTTTCGCGAGCTCGCGACTTTTCGTTAATAATGCCACTCGTCGCAGATTATCGATTAGAGATAAGCGTGCCTCGCGGTGAAACGCCGGATTTCGAATACACACTTTGCTGTCTCGATATATAAATACAAGTCGTATGGAAAGCTGCGCTTGCTGCAGCGGTTCAAAGTATACTTTTCACCTATGCTCTTACACTCCTCCTTAGCGAGGTGGCGATGGCTT
>JAPYZA010010341.1:0-11630 GCA_030522685.1 Eupelmus azureus | reverse complement strand
TTTTTTTTTCTCTTCGCGCGCGTCTGTTCCGCGGACGACGTTGATCCTTTAGCTGGAAAATACTTTGCGGATATACACTTTTGCCGTGATTAGCGCGTCGCTCGTAAAGACGTATCGTGCGCTGGCCGGCTTGGAAATTAGTTCCGGGTTTCGCTGCGAACTTGGTGTTTACAAAGCGGATCGAGAATTTCTCCATTGTGTGCGTCAACGGGCTGTAATGAAATTTTAACGTGTGAGAGAGCGTGAATTTTTCGTTTGGAGAAGGAATCGGGAAAGTCTGGAAGGAGATTGAAAGATAAGCGATGCTTAATAACGTTTCATTAAAAAAATTCAATCAGAAGAATATGGGTAATGATTGAGAGATAATGTCTGATCGACTAATCCAGCAAATTAAAGTAAACGTAATACAACGATTCAAAAATAAATTGGAATATATAACTTTATCGATCTTTCAATAAGTCGCCAATAAGTATGTCGTCAATAAGTATGTAATTTAAAAAAGAAAACTTATCGGTTGGCGAAATGTGGATGAACTCCAATTTGTAAAATTTAAATTATTATTTAAATCTTAACATTAGCATAGCATTTACTTAAATCAAAATAAATTTTACAAAAGCTTGAAATTAAATGATTTAATAAATTAAATTATTTAATTTGTATAAAAAAAAAGGAATATATTTATTTCATACTTCAACGTAAAGTAAATTTGACAATGTATAAAGATTTAAGAATTTTAATAATACTTACTATTTATAGTGTCATTTTCAATAAATACTCATTAAAATTTCTTTAAATACTTATTTTTGTAACACAGCAACAAAAATTTAAAATCGTATAATTAATATTATTTTTTCATAAATATCGTTGAGCTCTATTTTTTAAATTACTTTGAGGCTGTAAAATGATATTTTTTTTGAGGAAAAAAATTACAATGTACTTAGAAAAGTTTATTAAAAATCAAATTTTCAGGTTAATAATTTTAGGGAAAAGTGTCACACTATAAAATGTACACTTTTTACGTTAATTGGATGCATCTTTAATTTTCTACTTATTTAGAGCATAACTAGATTTCCTAAGTTTTTTCTTTTCTAATTGATCTTCTTTTACTCTTAAAAGTAGAAAAAGATGCTTGAATAACAGTGCCAATAACTTTCCTTTTCGTTTATAAGAATAATAAGATTCTTCCTACACAAAACGAAGAAAAACGATTGAAAACATTAAATTGATTTCAATTTAATTTCATGCTAAAATCTTTTAAATAATCTAGCTGCGTTTCTTAAAAGTACCAATGTAGGTCTAGTACAATCTGTCACTGTCGGCTTTAAAAGAGTCTGAACCTTTTTTATTTAGCTTTCGCGCGTTGCGCTTTTTACTTGTTTTAATTTTTATTGCTGCATAGAATAATGTTTCTGTCCTTAATAGTTCTATACAATTATTTTCTTTTAGAGCTCTGACTTATTCTTAAAATTAATACTAAACGATTAAAATCAGAACAAATAAAATTATTAATAGCTAATTATTCTCATTAAAAATTAATGATAAAAACAATGATAAAATCAATTAAAACTATTTAATATTAATTTTGCGAGAGAGCGAGAAAAAGAGACAATAATACCCAGGCAGATAATCACACATACATATTTCAATAAAAATTTTATTTTTAATAAAAAGAAAATATTATTTCTTTTAATAAAATTAAAGTTCATTAAATTTATTTATTTATTTATTATTCATATTTCAGGGATCCACAAGAATTGCAGCAAGGGAATTCTGCATCCGTTTCCAGTCAACGGTTCCATCGATACCTCAACGCCGCGCGAATAGGTCAAGACGGCGGCGACTGTTTACGAGCGTTCTACTGTAACATCAATACCGAATAGTAGAATAAACTAAAGCTGCTTGTGTCGTTTTTGAACCAAACTAAGATATTGAAAAAGAAAGATAATTTCATGTAATTTTTTAAATTACGCATTTGTACAAAGCAAAAATTATGACTTGATTTTTCTTTGCATTGTTAAACATCTAAGATTCGTTCGATATTTCTCGATTGTGTGCATTTGTGAATTAACTATTTATTTATAAAAAAGTGTGTGTTGTTTTGCGAGAGATTAATTGACTACGAATCTTAGATATTAAAATTTAGATTAGTTTATGTAGTTAAATCATTGTTTAACTATGTATTTCGAATCAAATATTTAAAATAGTTTGAAGGCTATAGCATCAAAAAAGAAAACCAGAAAGATTTCAATGGTTATAAAACCGATGATTTTGTAAATGCAATAATTACCCTAAAATCATTGCATTTAAGAACATTTTAGAATACTAAGTAATTTATTTATATTTATGTCATTTAATGAAACAACATTAATTTATAAATTAAATTAATTTAAATTTATTCAAGTAGCTGTTAAGCTTCTGGGTGCCATTCCCATCTGTTAAAAATGAAACAAATGATTCATAGCGCGAAAAAAGTTGAGTTTATTAAGAAGTAGACAATACCAAAATGCTTTTCAAGGAAAGCATTATTTTCAAGTGTATATTATTTGTTGTTAAATAATAATTGAGTGTGTTGTTACTTAATGAATAATAAAATTATATAAAAAAAAGTGTTTAAAATTGTTTAAAGTATTGAAAATGTTTCCTTGTATCATATCCAATCAGACACTTATAGAAAGATGTATTTTTTGCATCAAAATAAGAGTTTTAAAATTTGATTTCTATTCCGATTATAGTTATTATTAATTTATAACATTTATCAGTTATTCAAAACAAATTTAAAACGTTCGCTTAATATGAAAATATACAAAAAACTGATGAATATAGCTATATATTTTGGTAAAAGATTGCGTATGATCTTTTCAACGTTTCTAGGTAATAAATAATATAGAACAGTAATTGTAATGCGGTCTAACACATAAAAAATCTTGAATTATGGATATCTATTGTTACGTTGAAAAAAAATCTAACAATGTTATTTATAACTAAAATATAAATAATGCAACAAAGTTCTATTTGAAATTTAAAAAATGAAAATCAAACTAGAAAACAGTACATTTCTATACGGGGGCGGAAAACGATTATTTAGCTCCCGAGACGTTTTTCGACCGAGCGAAGCGAGGGAGAAAATTCGAGGGAGATAAAAATCGACTTACGCCCTAGTTAGCTCCCGAGACGTTTTTCGACCGAGCGAAGCGAGGGAGAAAATTCGAGGGAGATAAAAATCGACTTACGCCCTAGTGTCGAACTGTATTTTTCACCACGAGAACCGAAAAATTATGATCGAAGGAGTGATTTTGAGGTTAGAGTAGTAAAAATAAGCTTTAATTTTTATCTATAAAAACCTAAAAGAACTTTATTTATTAATTAAAAGTTAAATAATAAAAATACACAAAATGTAACATGACAGTGAGAGTTTATAGGATATTTTGTGAATTTCATTGCTCAACTTTTGAGTCACACAAGCAGTGAATAGTTTACCCACGGTAAACTTATCAAGGAAAAGAATTTCAGTCGTTATTGTTGACTAAAAGCCATGAAATAACTACTTTTTGATTCAATGATCAATGGATCATATGATATCAATCATATTCTTTAACTTGAAATTTTTGTATTTATAAATTTATTATTCAACTCATTCTCAACAATATCAAGCTATTATAAATAGAAACCTAGTTTTTTAAGAAAAGAAGCTATAAATCGAAACGAATCAATGTATGTGAGATTGTCATCAGTGTTCTCGACAAATTTTATAAGATATATTTCTCTTTATTCTCAGGGATAATAGACACTCGTCTTTGGAAATAAATGATAAACTCTGTTATTAAAAGATGAAAGTTATAATTTCTGAACTATGAAAGACTACTAAAATAATTCTTGAATTCTGAAAATTGAGGTTAGATTTGTCGTGTGCTACTTTACTGTATCTAGAAAAGAAAACTTATAATTGAGTTAACTTACTTTTCCGAGAGGTGGTAATGATCTCAAAGTCTTATATGATTGCTTTGAGTGGCAACAAATACGACATATTTTAGCATTTTTTATGTTGCTTCGTTGAGATCTCTTTATGCTACCAGATACGAATAGATTGATCTCAAAGTCGAGGGCGTGAAATTGTCATAATGTCAATCAAACATTTAGTGGGATCTTTGTCTTAATCAGTATTTTTTCTATAGCTTACATATCTGGATTTTGAATAATTTTTACTTCTCTGTATTCTAATTTTTCACAAGCTTGTGTTTGGGGGTAAAATTTGGGCTTTTCGGTCGGGTGTGGAATAACAATTATTACACACCCTTCTGTTCAAGATATTAATGTCATAATGTATTATATCACTCTAATTTCAAAATCACGACCTGATCTTTTTGACTTTCGTGACATAAAATATAGTCCTACATATATACTTGTTCGTAAGGTACAATTATTTACATAAAACATTTTCCCCATGAGCGAAGAGAGTAATCAATTTTCACCCCTGTGTCGAAATGTACTATATTATCACTTGCACCCACAAAATTCATGATCATGGTTTTGAAAATGAAATTTTCACATTCAACTGGATTTGTTTGCGGGTCGCTAAGTTGAATTTATTTCGTGTTTTACATTGCACTCTTCATAGGGATCTGTAAACACTAATTTGAGATTTCTATGCTGTTATCAACGAGAAAAAAATCTGTCGATTTGCACCGAAATAGTGCGAATTCCTAAGGTACCTGCATAATATTCTTTTCCACGGCTGTTCTCATCATCTTTAGCTCAAGAAACTTCGTGAATAAATCTTTAAATATGTGGAAATAAACTATGCGAGAAAAGACTAAGCATTATGTCATAGACGTCGAAAACGACATTCCACACATCGTATAACGACAAAGAAGATACGCAAACAAGTACCGGCAACGAGCAAATGAAAGGAGTTTTTAAAATATTCAGTTATATACGTATATCAGATGTACATCAGTTATATACAATATTCAGTATAACTTCTTTTATTATATTCGGCAATTCAAAGATAATAAATAAATCAGTTAAAAATAAATTTTTATTTCTTTGCCACTAAATTTATTTCATTCTTTTTTTGATAATCAATGATTACTGAATTTATGAAAACTAAACTGAAGAATTTTGTAATTGAACCATTAATCATGCTCTGAGATTAATATGCAAAGTATATGAAAATTAATTAAGCATTCATCTTTCTCGTCTTGAGCCACCGAAAATTCATAAAAGGACGTAAACATAAGATGTAAGTCGCGTGGAAGATCAGTTAGTTTTTTCACTTTGCCTGATTTACCCACACAGCTCTGGGCCCAATTTCCCACGAGAATGGGTAGCCATTTTGCAGATTTCTACGGCAGTGTTTAGCGAAACAATAAAAAATCGTGCTCCAAGTTAGTGAATTTTACAAAGTGTCTATATTTCTGCTGATCAATTTTGAAATCTAAGTGAATAAATACTTTTTTACTGGGTGGAATAAAAATCGGCTTATTGATAAACTTTTCTTATATTTTTTTGTAATAGAATTATGAAAAGACAAACTAGAGCTTGTTTACTTGAGTCTTTTAAAATCAATTTTTTTTTAAATTTTTATGAACAATATTTTAAAATGAATCACACAGGAGGTTCAATTGAATATGTTTTCATTATTTACAACACGAAATATACTTTTCCTCAAGGAAATATTAATTGTAAACATTTACTCATGATTCAATGCACACTACATTTGGTTGTAAAGTAGATAATAAAAGTGACTAGTCATTTTGCTTTTCTTTCTTACCTACACTAAGGTATTAATATAATTTTAAAAAATAAATTCAAATTAAAGTTAATTATAACAATAAATCAAGTTATAAATTATCAACTTTTATGTTATAATAATAAAGAATCTTTGTTAAAATTTATTAATTCTTTAAAAACAAATAACTAAAAATATTTTTGTCATATCTGAATTTTGGTTGTATTTTCCTCCTTCTTTATCTTAAAACAATAAGGATAATTGGCTCACAGCAACAAATATTTTGCTAAGCAGTAACAATGCACATCCATTATTTAATATTTAAAATAAAAAGTAGGTTTTAATTTTTAAAGGTCGCAACATTTGTTCACAGATAAATCATATCTACTTTATAGCTAATTATACTTTATTATATGGGTTGTTACAGCACTGATTGTGATAAACTGATACTATATAAGTCTTATAACTTCGGAATACTGCGAAATAGAATCAGTATCTAGATTGGTAAAGTAACGTCAGTATCGTAAGTAGAAATAAGTTTATGACGTTCGATAATTTAGTCTACAGTATTTTATTTTTAAAAAATTGTGTATCAATTATTGTAATTAATATTATACTTCAAACCATCATCTTTATATTGTTTTTAACTTTTCTAATATTTTTTCAATTTTTAAGAGTATAGCTATTTTCTTAATCTTAATATAAACAGTACATCAAATTAAAAAATTTTAAGAATAACTTAATCATTATAGTCAAAACACTAATTAGTCGAATTTTTCAAAATAGCATTTTTAAAATCATATAACTTACCGTTCATGCAAGTATCATAATAGTTTTTCTCTTGATTACAGATACACATACTCGCAACTTAAGGTAACAATCAAAATGAAGATCATACTCCTAGCACTTTTCTGTCTATCGATGCACGTCTGCCAAATCTCAGCCGCGATAAATCAGGCAGACTTCAATGCAGCGGTGACAAAAGCCGGCTACTCGAAGCCCAACGCAGAGGTCTATAAATCCTTCACGGAAGGCACGAAGGGTTGGAAACGCTCGGAACAGGCCATATTCCTCGCGCAACTGCTGCACGAGAGCGGCGGCTTTCGCTATACTGAGGAAATAGGTAAAAATGTTAACATATTTAATATTGTGATTTATTTGTATATAACTGGACTTTTAACTACAAATGCTGATACGCATTGTTCGTATTAATCTAATTTAAAGTTTTGAGCCGAAATATCATTTCGTAATTTGAATAAATTGTGCATCTAGATTAGTTAATTCACATAATTCCTTATAAAATAAATATACGAACAGCACTAGAGAAAATTTTTCATCAGTAATAAAATAGTATTTTCATTACAAGGGTACAATACCTGCAGCATATTATTGTCCGAGTAAAATTCGGAGTAATATATTATATATTTGCCGTTTTGAAAGACAACAATTCATTTATATATTTTCGCAAATATGCTTAAAATGCGCAATTTTCTCTTCTCGTTTAGAAAGTCATAAGAGGCTAATTTCGAGCAAAAGTTAGAAAAAATAATTAATTCATTATCTTTTGTGTTTAAAATCAGCCTGTAAGGAGACCAAATGCAAGGGCCAGTACGTGGATAATGTCGGTCTTCCTGGCAAATATTACTATGGTAGAGGTTACATTCAACTGACATGGGGTGCCAATTACAAAGCCGCCTCAAAGGCACTTGGCATGGGAGATCGCTTGCTAAAGAACCCGGATGTAGTGGCAACTGACAAAAGAATCGCCATGCTTGTCAGCACCTGGTACTGGAAGGCCAGAGTCCGACCTGAGATCAAAGGTAAAGAGAATCAGTTTGGTCTCTCTACCAAGGCCATTAACGGTGCCATAGAATGTGGCCACGGACCCAACCAGAACGCCAAAAATAGGTACAAGATTTACCTTAAGATTGCGGACGCACTGAAACTCAAAAAGAAAGCTTCTGAAAAGGGCTGCTATAATTAAATCTGTACAATAATATTGTAACAATTTAATAAAATGATTCGTACTTTTTAAATTTATAAAATATTCCTAAATATTTATGTTATTAAGTGCTAAAAGAAATGAATGTTAATAAATTTCTATTTTAAATATTAAACGAATTGGCATACAGCTATACATTATTAATTTTTATACCAACATCGTTTTTAGTTAATAATTCTAAATTTTTGTATAAAGAACATTTCTTTTTTAAATAAAATTTCATGAATTAAGATCTTAGTTTTTTGTTATTCTCAAAAATAGTTCCTTATACTGTATAGCAAAGAAATTCGTACCGATAAATGAAAATTTGATTTTTAAATATTGTGTATTATTTAAGTTAAATTTTAAAGATATTCTTTTAATATTGTTCATAAGATTAAGAAAAAAATATTTTTAGTTAATATAATAGTTTCTGATTAAGTGAAAAACTAAGTCGTCCTAATTAATTTTTTTCGACTTTCTCAAATATTGAGAACCATATTATTTTTATTATGAATATCTTTTTTCGGCGATAATTATTTCTTCTTCCACAAAATTAATTAGCAAGATTTTAATTATTTATTAAAATTATTTTATTTGCTATTATTACTAACTACTAGTACTACTACTACTACTGCTCATTTAAAAAAATGTTTTTTGAATTGCTAGTACATCTAAAATACGTAATGATATATGATTGATCATCCAAGGCAAAGCTTAAGAAAATATGCAGAGGAATCAATAAATGATAACCAATCGACAATATCAAGGACCTGATGAAACTATTTATAAGCGCTGAGCTGTTGCTGCATGTTTTAGTGTGATATTGAATCTCATCTAAGAATCGTAGACAGATTTTTCTTCGAATGTTTATCTAAAAATGAAAAAAGTAAGTTGCTGAAACTTTTATACGTTATTGTAAAATTCAAAAATTAAAATCATTTGTTATAATTATGATATCATCACAATTTATATCAGGAAATATATTTCGGATACAGAGAAATGCATTTATGTAAACTTTACAGAATTTTCTAGAAAAAAATCTGGAAAAATTTTTATTTATGGACATTCGATCAATGCTCGACAATCTACTAATATTAAATAGTAAGCATTTTTGGTCATATGAAAAATGAATATTATTACGATAAAAATGCTTTCTTTTTAGTTTGCTAGTTTTATTTTCTAAATGTAAACAACTTTTCTGGTTTTTTAAAGTACACACACATATACACTATACATTCATACATAAATTACTATTATTTCGTTTATAACTTTATTTTTTTCTTTCAGACATCAGTCTTAGATTTGTTACTGATGGAAGATCCGGATTCATAGATAGTTCTTATATTTTTATTTTTTGGGCTTCTCTCTTACAGTCCTATCAGAACTGACTTCAAAATAAATTTAAATGTTTATGTATGCAAATTGAATTAATAGTTAATATAAGGAAATTTTTTCAGTAGTAATATTAACGCGAATCCTATGAGTTTGTATAAAAAAACTCGCTTCAATTTATAACCTTGTCAAAGTTTATGTAAGTAATCAATACTTTTTTCACACTAGCTTCCACATCATCGCCAAAATTTAATCTAAAAGCAATGTTTTGCTCACCTTTATTCCCTTATAAAGTAAAGTATCAGCTATACAACGAAATAAAGAAAAATGGATACATGCTATAGGCAATCACTAAACAACTGTGGAAAAAATGTTTCCACGTGTAGTATAAAAGACTTCAAAAATTTGTCAGAGTCAGTTTTAATACTGTTGAGGTGTAAACTA
Source organism: Eupelmus azureus (assembly GCA_030522685.1). NCBI lineage: Eukaryota > Metazoa > Arthropoda > Insecta > Hymenoptera > Eupelmidae > Eupelmus > Eupelmus azureus. The sequence goes on along the minus strand of JAPYZA010010341.1, from coordinate 2,142 downwards.
AGGTACTTAATATTTTTACTTATTATATCTCGAGTACTTTTCTATTACTAAATAATAACATTTTCTTTTTAGAATCGTAACCACAACTGTAGAAATAATAGCAAGATAACTACAATTTAAATATACGGAAAAAGCAGATCTGTAAAATAATTATATAATTTTATTTAGTTGTATGTATAAAATATATAAAATGTGTTTAAAAACTGAATTTATGTTACTACTTTTATTATTAGCATCTATATCCATGATAAGCGCTGTAATAACAAAAAAGGAATTTATCTCAGCAGTAAGAATGAATCGCTATCCTATACCAAAAGATGAAGTGTATTATCACTTTGCAAATAATACCTCAAACTTTACCCGCCAAGAAGTAGCAATGCTCATAGCACAGCTTATACATGAAAGTGGTGGTTTCAAGTATACAGAGCAATTAGGTAATAATTGAAATATATAATATTATATTAAAGATTTTTTCATATATTTTTTTGTTATTTTCTAATTCATTCCTTTCACTATTTATTTAAAATTCTCTCCGCCAATTAGAATGCATCAAAAATTGCTGCACGGGTCAATACAATGACGGCACTGGACTGGCAAATAAGAGCTACCACGGTCGTGGCTACATCCAACTGACCTGGGCTGCAAATTATCGAGTTGCCTCGGAGGGTTTAGGCATGGGTCGCAAACTCCTTGAAAGGCCGGAACTTGTAGCTGAGGACATGAGGCTCGCCGTGCTCGTGAGCGTCTGGTACTGGGGTGCCAGGGTCAGGCCGCTACTCAAGGGCAGAGAAGACTGGTTTGGGCTTACAACTAAGGGCATTAATCCTGGCGAGTGCCCGAGGGTTAAGTATGTTGCGAAACGACGTTACCATATTTATCTAAAAGTGGCAGAGGCAATGAACATTAGTGAAAAAGCGAAAGAGAACGGCTGTTACAGTTGAAGTCAAGAAAGTCTTTTTACTTGAGAAAATTTCTACTGTTTGTAACTTTAAAAAGAAAGTGTCGACTAGTTTTTTAGTTTAAGCTGATAGTCTTGTATATTGTACGTACCTACGTAATTCTTCGCAGATGAAAATCAAAATTTATTTTATGAAATTCTACTTTTCAGTATATATAAGTATAATTTTTCATTAACATAGATAAAAAAAAATAATAGTTAAGAAGATTCGATTTTCTGGTAGAAAATTAACAAGAACATACAGTCAATTATTTGGATTTTATGTGATAAAAAGTAGTTCTACACATCATATTTGGTGGACAAAAGTTTCAAAATATATATTTTTTATATAAATTGTTTATACTACATAAATTATTAATATTTTAATAAATAAATTAGACGATTGTGAAAATCCAAGCTATATTTCAATCTACTTATAAAAAATATATGATAATTGTAAAAGCAATCATTAAGATGCATTTATTCTTTTACCTACTTGTTCATTTTTGAAAACTTGTAAAATTTCTAGTTGAAACCTACGTGTAATAAATGCAATTATTATAAATACGACAATTTTTATCTGTTTTAAGTTTAAATATCTCATAATCATTTTGTGCAATACTATGAAGGATATATTAATATAATATATATTTATAAAATATACATTTCGATACTAGTGCGAGAAAGTGATTTTAGCCTCGCGTGGACGTTTGCGCTCGAGCGAAGGGGTGAAAAGGCCACGCAAAGTTAGAATCGCCTTCTTGCTTATGTATCGAAATATATTTTTTTATACAACGTGCACAAATCAAGATTTAGCACATGCTTTATTGTTCGAGCAATAAAACAGAACAAATAATTATAGACTAGGTATATGTTATAAAGATATAAGTAAAATAGTATTCAAGTATTCTAAGAAAAAAAAAATTTTAATATGTTTAAAATAAAAATAATTTTGTATTCTCAATACTACCCTTCGAAATCATAAACATTCATTATTATGTACGTTTATACTATAAAATGCGCAATTCACAATTTCGTGCAATATTTTAAGAACTAACATTTATTTAAATAATAGACATTTTATTTATTATACTTTCCCCTTCCCATTCAAAAACGGAGTCGACAATCTTGCGAAACGTTGAAACATAAATTTTAAATGACTTGGTTAGTTGATGAATACATTTCCAACCTCATTGCAAAGTTCA
>JAPYZA010010333.1:0-10442 GCA_030522685.1 Eupelmus azureus | reverse complement strand
ATAAATTACTGTCTTTAATTTAAAAATATAATAAATCGGTGATAACAAGTGATAAATCTCATTAAAAGAAACCAATTTTAAACAATTTAAATAATTTATAAACATTTTTAATTGTAAAAATAATTTTATTATAATTTCTTTTGTACGTTTAGATAATAATTAAAATATATACTTATTAAACTGTCTATATAAAATTTGACAAATCTTTAAAGTAACTTAATAATTAATAACTTATATATAATTTGTTCGAATAAAAGTTGCTTCTTAGAAATCTTGTTTTTTTTTTATACATAATTATAAAATGAGTTTATACTATGTTACTTTCGAGTATTTTTTATATAATACTCTTGAGATACAATGGGGCGTAGATAAAATTTTTAATTAATGTGATAAAATGTTAAATATGGATTCAGCAAAAATAAAGTTCTTGACTCGTCGAGTTCTTTGAAAAAAAATTTACCGCTTCTTTCAATTAATTCACGGGTAGTCCAATAAAATTTAAAATTAATTAAAATAATTAGTTCCTCAAAACTGGTACTGTGAAAATAAATTTATTATTTTTCGGACTTTAGTAAAGATTTATTAATCAAAAAATTTATTTTGCACAGTTTATGGAATTTTTTTGTTTTTTAAATTAATTTTTCTGGCTAATTTTTAAATTAATTCTTCTTATAATGAATTAAATAGTTATGACGTAAGTTACAAATGTAATTCTGGGAAATATTATCTGCTGTATCGTCGAATCAAAACTTTAATATCAACAATCTACAAGCCAATTTAAAAAAAATTATCACGTATAATTTCCTCTATTTATAAACATTAATACTCAAGACCCAATACATAAGGCTTATTTGTTATCATTTACGAAATACCACTTAGCACTCAAATCCTATCAGTAATTTCATACAAATTTACCCCCACGATAATTGCGTTCGGCTTACAAGCGTCATCTCTCAATTTTATCTTCCCAATCAGTGATAAGTAATTAGAGCTCGCCACCGTCGAAGGCAGCCTTATTATCTACCGGTGCAATCGGCACCAGGCTGTCTAGAAATTCAATCCCAGCGTTATAATGCTCATAACTGTATCATTATTACAGCTCTATTAAAATGCCATTCCTCTGATGGTATACGAAAATAAAATGTATATGCTAATAATTAGTTGCGATTTTCTTTTTTCGTTCCAGGGTTCCGTGTGCGATAGGCTGGTCGACCAGTCTGTTGGGTGCTTGAGCAACAGCAGCAACTGGAAGTTGGCCCTGAACGCAGAGCCCCCGTGGCTTTGCTAGCACCCCTAACAGAGATTTTGTGTTATCCCGCCTCCTCACGACTCTCATCATTTTAATTGACAGCTGCCTCGTAAGTATAGACCAGAGCTATTTAGCATTATGGATTTTTGTACGGTGAATTTATATTGACGTTCTTGTGTGCGGTCTTGACAAAAGAATCGATTTCTTGAAATGTAAAGTAGATAGAAAAATGTTCTGAAAATCAGATTCTTGGTAGAAATGAGGTATTGTCAAAGTTGTTCTTGAATTTGTCTATGACTTGAAATATTTATATTTTTATTACTAAATTTATTTATGATGGATCATAAATTTTACTTTTGATTATTTTTTTTAAAGAACAACTTGCTCTAAATTGCATGCATATTAGAGGACAATTTTGTTATTATAAAAAATGAATGAACGTTTTTCATTGAAAATCTTTTAAAATTATTTAATCATATAAGTTTTGGCTCGGTTTCAAAATTCTAAAAAGAATCTCAAAATAATTTAAGATTATTCAGTGCTTCTGTAAACTTAGCTTCAACAAAATGCTTTTAATGTGCATTGGACACTCGACCTAAATTTAAAAAATGCTTTGACAAGTTCTTTGAATTTTTAATTTCATTTTTTTCTGTATAAGTTAGAATTCATTTCAATCTTATATTTTAAAGTTTTTGAAAATTTGTAAATAGTTATCTGTTAATTGTAATAAAATTAGTTTTTCATCAATTTATTGTCAGTCGTTAAGCAGGTATAGGCCTGTTATCTATGTACTTTCACTTTGAATCTACATTATAAAAATAAAATATTTTATTTGTTTCAGTTTGCTGCCTAGCTACCGCAGAGTTTTTATAGATTATTATTTACTCCTACAAAAAACTAATCAAAATGAAGGTAACAAACCTGGACGAACGCATCCACGTTCTTAACAACACTTCCACTTTGATGACCGTAATTAAGGACATCGCCGAAAGTGGTTTGCAAGAAGAAGCTTTTTATGTACTGGATATCGGAGACATCGTACAAAAACATCAAATCTGGAAGGAGAAATTACCCCGTGTAGATCCTTTTTATGGTAAACAATATTTCTAGTGTATATAAATATCTTTTTGCAACTATTTCTGGTATAAATTAACCGAGCGACATCTTTTTTTAGCTGTTAAATGCAACGACAGTCTGACTGTATTAGAAGTACTTGCTTCACTTGGCGTTGGCTTCGATTGTGCATCAAAAGTGAGTTTCTAAAAATATCTAACATTTCTACTTTCTTACCTTGACAAGCTCAATATAAATATATTCGTAATCTTATTTAACGCTTGTCAATTGCAGAATGAGATCAATAAAGTTTTGGACATTGGTGTCGATTCGTCAAGAATCATTTTTGCTAATCCTGCCAAGCCTGCTTCGCACATCCGTCATGCCGCCGCTGCAGGAGTTAACCTCATGACGGTGGATAACGAAAGTGAATTGCACAAAATCAAGAAACTATTTCCAACTGCTAAGGTAAAAGTCAATCCCTCGAAATAATCATGAATAATTAAATTTAGTCAATGATGCTGTTTTTAGCGACGGAATCGCACTTACACGAGAAATTTATTTTCACAGGTCGTTCTTCGTATCCGCTGTGACTCAGAAGTGGCCCAGTGCCAGCTGGGCATGAAATTCGGTTGCGATCCCACCTACGAAGCACCGAGTCTTCTGCGTCTGGCACGACTCCTGGATCTTGATGTTGTCGGAATCAGCTTCCACGTTGGATCCGGCTGTCAAGATCCGCCGGTCTTTAACCGCGCCATCTGTCATGCTAAGAATTTATTTAATTTAGCTGCCGACATTGGATTCAAACCTTATTTGCTTGATCTTGGTGGTGGTTACCCAGGTAACAAGGGTACCAGCATTGAGAAGATTGCCGATGTCATTAATCATGCTCTAGATGAATATTTCCCATGTAAGTATAAAAATTTTTTATTTAAAAAGTAATTGAAATTTAACTATTAAATAATCATTAGGAGACAATATTTTTATAATTATATTTCTATTTATAATTATATTCTATTATCTTAGTTTTTGAAAATTACTGCTGTGAATTTTTCTTTGTTATCGTTTTCGATATAAAAGATGAAATATATTAATTAAAAATTGAATGAATAACATAGAATACAAAAATATAGGGTTTATAATTATATTTATAATAGAAAAATATTTTTCCAAAATAGAGAAAAATAAATATTTATGAGTTTAAGAACAGATTTTCTAGAAAATACCAGTAACTTTTAAAATAAGAACATCTAAGCATTTAAAATGTTGAGAATAGAGGTATCATATTTCTGCTTAAGAGAAAAATATAATGTCTAAATTCCTTATCTCTTGTATTTTTTAGCTGACAATGTGCACATTATCGCTGAACCAGGAAGATTCTATGTCGCTTCAGCTTTCACTCTTGCAACTGCAATTCATAGCAAGCGTTCTGTTCGGGCCGATGGAAATTCAGCGGTGACTCACAACATGTATTACATCAATGATGGTGTCTACGGATCCTTCAATTGTCTACTGTACGATCACCAGCATGTCACGCCGTTGCCGCTGCGCAAAGGCCATGGCAAAATGATCCCATCAAGTATTTGGGGCCCGACTTGCGATGGTCTCGATCAAGTTGTGGAGAATGTATTAATGCATGATATGGAGCTTGGAGATTGGATTCTCTTCGAGAACATGGGAGCTTATACTCTGCCTGTTGCTTCTCCATTTAACGGTTTTCCCATTCCAAAAGTTCATGTAGTCGCCGATGAAAACATTTGGTAAGTTTTATTTCCTTTCAAATTATACTTTAAAATTTTTTCAATTTTTATCAAAATATTATTTTTTTATTAAATTCTTTATACTGTAGTTGATGATTACAACAAAACATTTTTAATGTACGATTTCAATTAGAATCATATTTTTTTAAATATAAAATTTTTATTGTTCTAAAGAATAAAATACTTGCCTTAAAGGTACTACTGCGTTTCTTGAAATGATTAAAAAATTTCAATATTATTTCTGCAACTATTAATTTTTGCAATTTGTTGATATGAATAAATATTTATAATTTTTCTTTTTTGTTTAGGCTTCTATTAAAGGATGCTTTACCCTTGACTGAAGAACATTTTGTAATTGGAGATACTCCCGATAATTTACGTCTTGGTTTGGATATCGGTGGAACGGACGTCAATGCCTGGAACAATCCAGCTATGGAATTGGCTTCCTCGGAGATTAGCTCTGAAGAAGAGATTCTGGTTGACTCCGCTACACCGCCACCTTATATCTATGATTATGTAGAAGTTGATCCGCTGAACTGAGAACGACGCACAAGATGTAGATTAAAGTCTTACTATGATACGGGGAATACTTGGCCTTACAGGGTACTTAATACTAATGTTAGTGCATTTTTAAATAATGTTCATATTGATGAACAAAACATTCCTTCTTTATAGCGAACAATTAAAGAGATAAATGTATTATATGTAATTTTTTGAAGTAAGAGCCAGGTGTTCCTTTGTATATAAGAGACTTTATGAATGTTACAAGAACAAGTACAACGCAGTTTTGACTATGCGCCTGCAAAAATCACTAAATTTTCGATTCTATACTTTTATTTGGAAAAGATATACTTCATACATAAAAGTATATTAGTAAATTTTTAATGTAGCGTAAATGTTTACAACAGTACTCATTAAAACAATATACTTATATAATATCGCAAATAAGTGACAACTTGTAATTTGTGGTCTAGAAGATTGTTGGTGTCAATTTAACTGGCTGTACATTAGCCTAAACACATGTATCACAAATAGGACTCAATTATTTTATTTATTCATTTCTTTTTTAATAACTAGCCAACAAAATCTATGATCGCAATAACAAGTTTCTATCTAAGAAAAAATTAAGGGAAGCAAGAAACAGTTTTGTAAGGCGAACATCAAGTAATTCTTGTTTCGTAGTACTTAATGGAAAATTTGGTTATAAGGTATATATATGGTCGTCGATAAAAAGAAACGTAACAACAGTTCTATGCGATCGTTGCTCCTTCTCGTATGCATGCGTATTTAAATAAATGTCAAAAATCGTACATATATTTCTAAAGTAGCGGTATATCGTACCGATTTTGCTTAGTCCATCGGCATCGTTTAAAGTTTAAAGCATTTAGCCCATATAAAATGCATGTGTCGTTCTAGACGAAATGTACAACTATACGAGACACGTGTAAGCCGAGTTAACGATTTCGTAAATATTTCTTTACTGCCTTTGCATTTCTTTTACGTCGTACGATTACATTTTTCTTTTTATTTTGACTCGGGGTATTGTGATGTCACGACGTTCAGTCCATATTTTAATAACGCCAAAAGGTATATACTTTTTTATGATAGTCAAATGAAAGCATTGTACACGGTTTTTGAAGTTTGAACGTTCTATCTATACAGAAAGCAAGCATAATATGTATTTTTTAAGGAAAAATTTTATTTCAATCACATTAGTGTTTGGGTGCATTAAATGTCCGCATAAATTGTAAATTACTATTAAAAATTGTGGATTTCTAATTTCCAATCAGCAAAGAAATTGGGAAAGGAAAATTTTTTAACTCTGTAGGTGTGCTAGGAACTCTTAAAAAGGCATTGAGGCAGCTGTCAGAAAGCTAAAAAAGGATAATTAGGTTTCATTATTATAATTACCCTTATTGTATTATACTCAGCTATTAATTATTATTTTAATTATTATTGTTGTTGTTAATTAATTATTCGTGAGCTCTCACGTGTAATGACCTACGGTAGATCAATAAATAAATTGTATTTGCAGACGTACTATCACAATGTGTTCTTACAAAAAATTTCCTTCCGTCCGCTTATCCTAAATTTAATCTAATTCTATCTTCTGCTAATGATAATTACATTCGAAAATCTAGCATGAAATTAGAATAACAAGCACTTAAGACGAATTCAATAATTCAAGTGTTTATAAAAACATCAAATGCAGGAGCATGGAAAAAATATTGAGTTTATGTTAGTAAGATTTCATCGAGATTTCAATGCCAAATCAGTTCATCAAGCTGATACCAATCTTGCACGCGCGTGCACTGATGTAAAAAAGAGCGAAGATGAGACAGAAAGAGAAAAGAAGAGCTTCTCTTTGCCACGAGCGACAAAGTCGACCCCAGTTGCGCAACATATACTGTTTGAGTTTTCGTGTCGTGGGCACGAACGAAAATAAATCGACAGATCTCGACGAGACAAACATTATCTCGCTTTATTCTCGATGCTCTTTCGTCTGTATATTATGAAGAAGTTTGATAATACTTCTTAATGTTTAATAAAAATCCTTGAGATTATCTAAAAATAATGGTTATTAAACATAATAAGTTTAATGGATTTTTCATGAATATATTTTGAACGAGCGATTTGTAAATTAAATAATTTTTTAAAAACTAATATAATGAAAAGTTTCATTAAATCATTAAAAACACAAATTTTTCGGAAAAAAAAAATTTTTGAAAATTTATAAATGTTGGAAATGTTTACATGGAGGAAGAACGTTCATCTATGTATAAAGCATCATTTTTTCATATAAAAATTATTGTATAAAAATTATTTTTCTACTGAATTAAAAATTATGTAGAATGTACTCTCGATGCAATAAATGATATAATATTTTATTTAGGGACTAATCAAAGGATGTCTTAAAAATTGTGAATTTTAAGTACTAGTAGTATGTACCACGGTAAGTATTAAAGAAATTATTATTTCTATTATTTATAGCGTTATAATATAATTTTTATGAACATATATTGCTATTGTTTATAAGTAATTAATGTTTGATGTATGATTATTTCAGACAAAAATTCGAGCTTTATATACATTCGAATTTCTTAATAGGATGTTAATTTTCAAGAAAAGTATAATAAAAAATCTACATAATTGAAAGAGCATTTTCATAAACGAGGTCTTTGTTCTCAACTGAATAATAAGCCAAATAAAAGCCTCTTATTAAGCATTTTCGGGCCCAAATCTTCTCTATACTCACAAAGTGGAAACGAAGTGTGAAAAAAGTGAGAGCTAAAAATGCTTCTTAGAAGCCCAGGACTGGGTCTGGGCGTCTCTGTGTGAAAGTGCGTAAAAAAAGGTAAGATTAATTTGCCTCAGACGAACGAAAGAACGACTGGGACAAGTGATTTATTCAGAATTGTGCAACGTGCGTGGCCGGGACATCGCGAATACGAAAATGCAAAAGTCGCGATAAAGGAGTAGGAAGGACATAAATAATACGGTGCAAAATGCATATAGGAAAACGCGATAGAAACAAGCTTAGAACAAGGAAATGATATTTTTTTCTCTCTGCTATTCTCGGTGCGATCAAAACAAGGAGTTTGGAATACAATAAAATAGTCATCGCATAGCTAATGAATTAAATAGAAAACAAATTTAAATATTAGTGGAGCGCAACAAAATAATGCACGCCGGGGAAACCTGAAAGTCTGGAAACTTTGAAAAACCGCACATTGATTTATTTTGATAGACAGAAGAAAAAAACGTTTGATTCATTCCGCGCTTCCGTAAAGTTGCGTAACTAATGGTGCTAAGTAATATAGCTGCGTACGTAGACGGAAAGACAAATAGATGCGTAATTAGAGAGTGCGTGATAGAATATGAAAATTGAGTTTATTCAAGATTCTCATCATTATTAAGACGAAAAGATAAGGGAGTGCATAATTCTTTAGTATTTAACTATTTCCTTTTTACTGGAATTGATATGGTTTTGGTAATTAACAATTACTAGGCAATGATGAAAATAATTCTCTGGCTTTCCAAGATAACTGTGTTAGTTTATTTTTTTATGTTTTCGAGAGATTGAAGTTTTAAATGCGCACTCGATATCAGAGGAAGCGAGTTGAAATCTAACGCTTAGCTAATTAATTTAGGCAGTAAATACGAATGTAATTATGGTCATAACTTCTTGTTCTTTTCTTTTGCTGCAAACTAGCAAAACATATGATTACTCTTAAATCCCGGGAAGTGGATCAGGAGTTATTCTATCCTCCGGTTTCTATTGTTCATTTCATATAGGTAATAATAAAACTGCATTTTAAAGTAAAGAGGATCGATAAATATTAATTATTTGTGAAAGCATACAATATTTTAATTAATCTATCATTTAATTCTGGTATATCCGTCGTATTATCTATTGTTATATCTATGCGGCTTTCCGACTTAACTAGACAAGTCAATTATTCGTGATTTTGTGAAATTAAATGTTTTTATATTCAAAATTATAGACAAGATCAGAGAAAACAAGTTGTATATGGGTAAATAAAAATAATTAAAACTGTATTTATTTGGATTACAATAGATTTGTTAGAAAAGCTTGAGAAGTAATTATCTAAAAATGGACTTCAGACTCTATTGAATAACAACTTTCCTGTAACTATAATTTTTATATGAAAGTGGGACCTTCAAGCTTCACAAAAATGGTCTAAACAATATTTGAAATAAAAATTTGAATAGTTATCTTTAAACTGTACGTGGTGATTTAATCACATTAAAACTTGACCAACGGAGGCATCTTTATTTAGACAATTTTAATAACAAGTTTGTTTTTTTCTAAATAAATCGAATATATCTTACAAACAACTTTAAATTATTATTTTGAAGAGGACTATTTGAAAGATAACGAGCCTATCGATATTTATAATATAATTTATATTCACATATTAAATGTGAATACAAAGAAAACTATGCGAAGCGAGAAGAGTAGTAATTAACACTTCCCCATACACCATCCCATCGCACCAACGCCACTAAAAACCCCCCTCATCCCAACCACACAACACACCGCAAAAACCAAAAACCCATCCACGCATCGCTGAAAACCAAACCATTACCCAACAACCCAGAAAGCATCCACCGGTTCCTCTTCCCTCAAGCCAGCTTTCCTCGCGCATCGATATACCCCGAACTCCAGACGAGCGTATCGCAATCGACCAGCTATACAGCCGCGCGAACAATAACACGGCGCAAACGAGAGCAGACACGTGAAAGTGTATCAGGAAAAATTGTTACGGGCTAGTTATGCAGGCTCGGATGGCTCCGCGCGCTCGCCGAGGAGAAATTAGCGGAGCGGCCTGTATCATCACGCAAGACGACTATAGGATTGCGCAATGCAGCTCGCGTGTATGATGAGCCGCTCGTGCATGCATCTTTCGAGGAAGAGAGCTCGCCGGGCATTAGCGTTTACCTAACGATCGATTAGCGATAGCGAGCCATTGAGAGCGCCGGCTAATTGGTAACGCCTACGCGGGAGAGCTGGCTTCCCAGGGAGGTTATGGTGATGCTGGCGAAATTGGAACGGTGCATGGGAGCTGGCTTCCGGAGAGCGTTTGATTCTTTCTTGGGGTAGCGATGTTGGGTTGTTTTTGGTGGTGTTGGGGCGTTCGTTTTTTAAGATTTAGTGGCGCGCTAATTGGAGTTGTGGATAAGGATTTTTAATCGAACGCTTGTTTTATTACAATTAATTTGCACTTTGAGCGCTAATCGTGACGTAGGAAATTTATAGCCGATCGAGTTTTCTTTGTATTAGCAAGTTGTAATAAAAGTATTTTCTCGGAAGCCGCGAGATTATTAGCAGCTGTTGATTTAATCGCGGGAGAAGCTGTTTAATTGCCATTTCCGAGAAATGCTGTCGCGTATGCATGATATTCGCGAAAAAATGCGTGGGCGCGAATCGAGTTTACCAGAATATGACGAAATGGGCCAAATTAGAACTGAGATAATGTGACAAGTAAAACTAATTTTTTAAAATAAAGTATCACTGATAATCATTATTTGTATTTATTTTATGTTGACATATCGATGTAATAAATATTTTTATTATGTAGATATTTAAAAGGATTAGATTTGTATGTATCTCACACTAAAAAATAATAAATCTTCATAAAATTTAAGGCGATGTGAAACTACTCTAGTTATCAAGAATGTTGGTAAAAAATTTTTTTTATAATTTTATTTTCAATATTCTGAAAATATTTTGTTGTAACGTTGAATTTCTCTATGTTGAAACAACTTAACCATGATAAATTATCTAAATATTATATATGAAATAAAAATTTAAGATTCCGTATTCCCGATAAAAAGGAGATTTCACATCACCTTCA
>JAPYZA010010331.1:0-11119 GCA_030522685.1 Eupelmus azureus | reverse complement strand
TTGTTAAAAACTTAACATGACTCAACAACCAAATTTTTGAGACAATTATGTAAAGTCACTTATTATATATAGCTCCAGTATTTATTTATCGTTTCTTGGTTAAATGATAATATTATAATTTTTAACAAACAGAAAATCAAATTAAACATTATTTTTATGAATAATTATCTTACAATGTTGTAATACTGTACCCATTTGCGCATCAGTGCACTGCATCACAGAACGGTTATTTTACTAACTTTCAGAATGTGTTTTCTTTAAATCTTCAACAAATTTACAATATGTTTAACAAAACCTCAAAAAGACACTTCAATAAAAATCAACAAAACAAGTATCTAGTGATGTCCTCGGTTTGATATACGACACCAATCACTGGACTACCTTAATCACAAAATATATCCCTACTAGAGTTAAAAAACAAACAGGTTTTCTCGCGCTAGACTGCATCCACAAAGCCAGCTACGACAATAGAGAAGCGGATTTTTCCCAGCGGTTACACAGTACAGCTCTATTTAAATACCCGCCGCTGAACAGCGCGCCAAGCTCGTACACGGCACGCATGCTGTGTCTACGCGTAGGCGTTAAAGGACAAAAACACGAGCTCCGCTCGCGTTCGCTCGCTCATGCATCATTCAGCCGTACATTCGTACGTGTCACAGAGACAAATGCACGGATGTTAGGCTCCCCGCCCACGCGGCCGCGTAATGCGTATATATCCTTTTCGCGCTATCCATCGATACCGCAGCCAGATATGGTGTGCTTTATAAAAGTACTGACTCTCTTTCTCTAGCTCTTTCTACTGGGGGCTCTTATCCCTTTTCCGGCGCGTCATTAGCAAGGGCGCGCCTGGATGTAATGCGTTATGGAAAAACGATTTGGAAATATTTGCCGAGTGGGTTTCGAGAGATAGGGAAGCGAGAATTTCGGGGTATTCTTTAGAGGATTGATTTTTATATATTTTTAATAGCTGTTTAGGTATGAAAAGAGCGTGTTCTTACGATTATGCGAAAAAGTATTAAACTTTTGACAGTTATGGAAATATTTCATTCAAAGTATCTTAATAAGATGACGCTGAAAGTAACAGAGACTAGGTGGCAGTGACCAGAAGCATGGACAGCCTAAAGCAGATATTCAGAAAAAATCAAAAACAATAATAGCAACTAAAATAGAATTTCAATATTGTAAGAGATTGCAAACCATAAAACAACACGGCATAAATGCGTATAAACTAATATTACAATATTTTATAAACAAAGTGGTCTTCTACTTAAATGCGTCATGAAAAAATCTGTAAATCTGTTTAATGGGCCGCATAATATTGCCGACTATAATAGTAATACTTTGTAGTTTCATAATGAAAATTAAAGAAAATTAATTTTATTTACGGTATTATTTTTAATGCATATGATCAACTTTGCTATTAGCTGTAATGTAAATAGATTAAAAAGGTTTCAAATCAAAGAATTTAAAATATTTATTGAAAAAGTAATGCTATAAATTTTTTCTATTATTATCATCATATAAAAGTGTTTCACTGTTTTTGAAAATAAAACATTTCGTCGACTGAGATTTATAACCTGCTTTATCAAATGGAGTTCTTTTTTGTTTAATTTTAAGTTTTTATTTGTTGCAGATCAAATATATAGGGTATAATATCATGAAGTAAATTAAAATTACAACTAAAAAACTTAAAATTAAACAAAAAAGAACTTCTTTTGAAATAGCAGGTTTTTACCATCTTTCTGAAATAGCAGACTCTAATTCCAAACCGTCGATTTGTATTCTCCAATTACTATAATTAAAATCACTCGTAGCAATGGTTTCAATCTTCTCTCATAGTTCTTCAATGTCTCACGTTTTTCACTGGTTATTTTTAATAGGGTATTAGGAAGCTCTTTTGACTTGCAGACCATAACTTTTATAATGCTCATACTTTTCCCGCGCAACAAACAGAGTCCATAATTATTTAAACCCGTAACGACGCAATTCCATCAAGCCCGCCTGAACGTAGCCAAAATTAGTGTCAAATCTTTCTTCTCTCCCGCTCGTTTTTATCCATAAAATATTCTCTCTCCACTCGCGAATTTCGCACTTTTAAAGCGCGTCGAGAGCAACGAAATAAGACTTAAACCCGGCGCGCTTCGCGCTAGCGTATTCCGCTCTCGCTCGTATATTCGCGCATAGCGTATTCTGCAAACTCGTAGAGCGCGCGCGTAATGAATGAAGATGCTTTCGAGCGAGGGATTAAATTAGCAGCACAAAAAATACGCGCGCCGCGTCAATTTCGCTTCTCTCTCTACGTGCCTCCTTTTTTTTCTCCTCACGCTACTCACCTACGTCATCTCGCACCGGAGTATATCGCGTGCCGAGGCCGTTTGCATATACGCACGGACTCGCGTGCATGGACGCTGTACGTTAGGGGCGATTTCGCGGACGCCTCTCTTAATTCTATTTTGCACCTGCACCGAGGCCCGTGCTAAGTGTCAAGTTGGCGCCGGGGATTTGGGGGTGCGCGAAGATCGAAAGATCGCTCTGGCGTCGCTTGCATGCGCGTTTCGGTGCTGGGACTTGTTTTTGCGAGGGTTGGGTTCTAGCGTTGGCTTGGCTGGTTTCAACTTTGATTTTTGGAGTGGAGTGTGGTAATGGTAGAGTGCTAATAAGTGAATACGTGGATAGATCGAATAATAGTAGTCTGTTGGATTAATTTGGTAATTACGTAGTTGCAAGTAGAATGATGCCGAATGTGGTCAGCCACTTGTGTCATACACGAAACGCGGATTCTTTTTCAAATTTTATTTGAATAGTTGCAAGTAGAATGATGCCGAATGTGGTCAGCCACTTGTGTCATACACGAAACGCGGATTCTTTTTCAAATTTTATTTGAATAGAAACTGTGTTTTTCATTATATTTCAAAATATTTTCATCACATATTTAAAACAGATAACTTGATTTTTACTTGACTTGCTTTGCTAATTACTTAATTCGTATTATTTTTTTAGTCATCTCCAGCTTCAATTTATATATAGAAGTACTCAACACATACGTAGCTCCTGACACATCAAAACAATCACAGGTGTTAATCATCGCCCCCGGCACCTGCTACCCTACGTAAAATACCTTAACGATTATCGCCGACATATCTCAGACTGTGAGTCGATTTTTGTTCGTGCATCCGCTGCTGCTGGCCTCATTCGATTCTTCACCATTAAAGTCGAGAGTGAGTGAGAGGGAAAAGAGAGAGGGGGGAGGGGGAGAAAGACGGCGCTCACTAGTCGCTTTTATTTCTTCATTTGTCTAGGTAGGGCTCGTGCCGCGCTGAAATTCTTGCAATTTGTCTACGACGAGCAGAGATGATGTCTCCTCGACTCGATTCCAGACTGTAGTCATCAAGCCGCGGTCGCTTCTTTTTCTTACCTTATTTTTGTAGTACATTCGTATAGGTTGCTCATTTTTTTCAAGCGACGGGATATCGCATAAAATAAAATTACTGCAAAATAATTTTAATGTGATAACACATATGTGCATAGTAAAAATAAGCTTATTTTTATTAAATCAACACAACAATAAATTCATCGAAACAACGCGCAAACTTTCAGTCTAGCGCGCGAACGAAAGCATCATCCTTTTTTCCAATTCTTCCGGCTCTTCTTCCCACTCGGCCGTCTCATATCGCACTTACTCGGCTCAGCTCGCGGTATTACGCATTATAAAGCCGCTCTGGCCGCATAAGTATGCACGCGCGCTCGGCTCAACACGCGAAAGTTACGGAGAGTGTGTTTTGCTCGGTCTGTGCGCGCAGCTGTCAGAATTCCGGACACTTTCGCAGAGCTCGCCGAAGTAAAAGGCAAAAGCCGAGAGAGAGAGAGAGAGCGCATTTGAAATTCGGATTTCGATGCGAGCAGCGAGAGTACGGCCAAGTTCTTTGACAAAAAGTGTTTATCCGCTAGAGAGGCGCGAACTTCTGCTAAAATATTCCATTTTTCGTGGACTGCCGCCGACGCTCCCTTATGCGTAATATGTTCGACTTTGAGCTCGGCTTTTTCCGCGCGCGCAAGGATACACGAGAAAAAACTCGCTATTATTTGCAATTCTCGGGATGAATGGCCGCGTGCGCTTTGTTTGCCAGCTGCGTAATCGGATAGGGATGATTTTCAGTAACAGTCCTGTACTTTTTCCTCGTATAAAAATGTTCTCACACGAGCGTTTCCATTTCGAAACAAGCGCGCGTTACTCTCGCTAGAGATGCGCGAGCTCACGAGGCGGGAAAATTCGCAGACCCCATTCCGCGTCATGAATTTTCTCGCTCGCCGGCGACGGCCACCTTATTTTTCTTGTCCGCCTTTTTCACCCCCAGCGTCCAGGATGTGTCCCCCGACTGTCAGAGGCCATCGAGTCCGCGAGCTCGCGTACACGTGAAGCCGCAAAAGCAGAAGGAGAGCGGAGGTATGAAGAAGAAAAAGCAAAAAAAAAACAAATAGCCGAGCGTCTCTCGGACTTTTCCAAGATCGTTCCCATGCAAACGCGTCTGATGCCGGGCATTTTGCTTTTTTCTGCGCCACGGCTGCATTATTTCGTCTCTTTTTCACTTGGACGACGCGCGGAGAAGAGGGTGACAATTTTGAAATCCACGCCTGTTTATGGTGAACCCTCGAGGCTATATACACGGTGAAAAGTGCCGGAAGATTTTTATATGCGGAGATGTTGCTGTAAGACGCATTTGTGAAAACGGCTATTCCAGTGTTTATTTAGAGAAAGGTTTCATAGAAAAACGTATAAAGGTTTAACATTGCAGAAATTAAATTGATTTCATTAATTATCTCTTATCACATTTCAGACTGAAAACAACTAACTCCGGATCTAGACGAGGCCGCAGTCAACTTTGTAACGTGAATTTCGAAAATTTCTACTCTCTCACTAGCAATTCCGCGTAATTTCAGGCGACAGCCCCAGCCCGAATCGAATTACGGCGGGGAATTAGCATTTTCGAAAGTTTCGCTTTAAATTCAGTCCATACCTTAATGCGAACGTTTCCTCGTCATTTCTACACATCTGCGCCAAATCTCGTTAAGCTCAAAAGCTGCGATGATTGAATGGACAGCTAACGCGTTTTTTCCTATAACGGACGGCGTTATCACAATAAGCTTGTGAAATCCCTTTTTTCGTGACCTATAAATCTTGCAGCGTTTGTTTGCTGCAGGCTGAATTTCGCTCTTGTTTTACGCGAATGTTTACCGTTGAATAAGCTAGGCGATGTACCGGAGGAGGATGGGAAAGGGACGATAGTTTACCGTTTTATATACAGAGACAATACAAAAGGAGTTCGTAGAAAGTAGATTATGGTTCAAACAAGGGTTGTCTTTTCAGATAGAATAGTTTTATAGTAGTACAAGAAATTTTGATAAATTGTTGGGTAAATGATTAGTGGATAAGTTGGCTCATGTATTTACCATTTAATAATATAATATAATACATTTTTATCCAGTTTTAGTGTTTTCTTGATGTTTTCGTTTGAAGTAGAATTTAAAATATAAACTTAAAGTTAGTGTAAATGATAAACGTATATATAAGTTAATATAAATGTGCAAATGTTAGTTTAATAGAAGCGCGTATGAAAAAAAGAATATGAAAAAAAGAATGTTAAATTCGTGACTGTGCATATGCACCATCCTTTATCTTATTTTTAATTGTTTTCCAATTTAGATTGACTATAATACATGCAAATCTTGTACAACTCTATATTATGCTTAATTTGTATTTTTATATCGATTTTAAGGCTTTATTCTACATAATACCCATTACAAAAAAGCACCCGAAATTGGATGTAAATACTCAAAGTTGAGTATAAATTGGGACACTTTAAGTGCTACTAAAGTTGTAGCAAATATTAATGTCTCAAATAACACTAATCTTGAGTATTTGTTCCCTAAGAGACAAATTTTGACTATCAAATTGTATTGCTATAGTTAAAGACTATGTGAATTGTTAAATATTTTGAACATATTTGCAATACACTATGAAAATTTTAATACAGAATTATTGATATACTCTATCAAAACTACCTAAAAGTATGATTTAGAAGAGATTACCATCATAACCAATTTCTACAATAACGGAAAAGAAAACGATCAAGATCATTAATATCCAAAACAAAGTTCCTTTCAATAAAGAACAAAAGAAAAACATCGCAGCAAACGTCCTTCGCGAGCAGCGCTTATTAAGATCCTCGCGCAAATGGCTTTACGATATTCGCAGCGCGCTGCTGCTTTTTAATTCCTAATCAGTACGACAGTTACAGATGAGCCAAACTCTCTCGACGCCACTTTCCCCCCTTCCAAAACTTGTAAAAACTAAAAGAAAAAGTTCTCCCTCCGCCGTGCCTGGCGGAGCATGCTTATTAGGAAATACTCCGCACTACACCCGAGGAGAATTTAATCTCTGTTCGTATCAATAAAAAAGTTTGCCCCAGCACGACTCCGGCGAGCAGAGAGAGAGGAAAAGAGCGGTTTAAGTGGAAACAGATCGGACCGAGCGAGCCCCAGCGATAATCGCTCGGCCATCTCCAATTTGCCGACCGAAAACTGTACGGGCCGGGCGCGCGCTTCCTCCTCTCTGCGGTTATCGGCTATCGCGCCGCGAACTTTGACAATCGATATATCGCAGCAGCCGGCGGCCCGACACCTGCGAGCGCCAGCCCAAGAGAAACTTCGGGACACAGCTCGGCCAGTGCTGTATCGCGCGCGACGCTGGCCCAGCTTCTTTGGCGCGGCGAGCCGCTCGAAATTACACAGGGGCTATCGATTCCGCTTGACCTATATAAATTACGCTCGCGCTCGGCCGCTCGTGTTTTACTTGACTTGGCTGCGCTCGCCCGGAGTTGCGCTCTCTCTCTCTCTCCCGAAATGTCCCTTTGATTCGGTTGGCTTCGCGTGTTTAACTGCATGGCTGGACTAGAGAGCCCCGGATACGCTGGCCGTTCGGCTTGTTTTCGTAAACGTTGTTATTTGCTATTTGTTGTCCGCCGGTGAATGATTAACGTTTGCTCGCAAACACCCGGATTTTTGCTTTCAAAGTTGCGCTTTTTCGCTGTTTTGCGCTTTTACCCCGGCAAAAATACTGGTAAAAATCTCCTGCCGCATCGAGATAGCTTAATCAAAGATTTTAAACCTCACAATATAACTTTATCATAACCCCACATCTCTGCTGCTTTCAGTCATCGAATCATTCCCGCTACATCCCTTAAGGTACACAACCCGTCCAATTCCATTTGGCCGGGCTCGGCCGCAATCGGTCCATTCATCGCTGGCACGTGGAAACGTGAGCTCAGCCAGTGATGGCCTTTTTCCCTCGCAGCGGTCTCGATCGCTCGTCTCACTTTCTCGTCAGCTTCGGGAGATTTTACGATTACGCGCCGAGAGGAGTAGGATGTAAGTCAAAGGTGCCCGAGCGCTAATGACCTTCGGGGCTGGCCCCCTATCAGCTGGATAGTTTTCTTTGTTTTTTTTAACGTTAAATGGGGCTCCGGTTAAACTGGTCGAAATTGGTCGTTAAAATTTACGTGACTCGATTCGGCCTCGGCGCTGGACAATGCGCCGGCCGCTTTAATGGCTTTGAGGTTTTAGCTTTTAACGTTCGCCGGACCTCTGGTTAATTAACTTTGGATGGCCAGATATAGATTTTATTTTAGACAAGCCGCGCCGCGAGCGCAGCTTGTAAATTGACTTTCCGTATAAATGATTGTCCACTCGACTGCCATTGTAATTCGTAATTGCACATTTTTAGAATGTTCGGCGCGCAGTTTATGAAAGACATACAAAACTCGGCGTTCCCTGTCAGTTCGTTACAACGGCATTCTTGGAATACAAAAGAGTGACGTTACAAAGAAACTCGCGCCGACTGTAACTACTGAAACTGAGTTTATTTAGCGAGAGGAATGCAGCACTTTCTGAACCCTCCTTCAAAACGGCTAGCAAAATCGAAACAAAAAAAGCACTCGGCGCGCAGTTTAACCCTAAAATTAAAAATCCAAAGAGCAGAAATGTAAAATCGATCCATAACCCAACGTTGCCCAGCATTAAATCGCAGGCTCGACTCCTGGGGTCCAGCCTCGGCGGCTATATTGGATTTGCCACGTCGTCTTCGGCCGTTCCGCGTTTACTTGGCCCCCTGCCAATATATTCGGCATCGCGCGCGAGCCGCCGCCGCTTGTCCCCTGCGCCCATTTTCGGACAATCGTGACGACGAGCCTCGCGGCCTGCATTAAACGCTTATTTCGCTCTCCGCACACGTATCATTCGGGGCTCCTACGCCATTCGAGGCATGTGCCGCCGCCCTCGCCCTTCCTCGCTTTATTTTACCCTTCGACCGGGGGGCTCGTCTCTTTTCTTCGCCCGAGCGTGGCCGCCCTCCTTTCCATACACGCTGAATACGTAAGCAAGCAGGCGCGCTTGTCACCTTCCGACGGAGAGAGAGCGTATTAAAATTATTCCTGATCTTCCCTTTCTGCGTGGGGAGAGTTTCGCTGACGTTGGTGTATGTACCTGGGAGAATCGGTCTGTTTTCCAGGGGGGCGACTTATTTTATGCGGAGGTCGTGTATCGGGCTTTGGACGATTGAATACCGATTTTCAAGTCGAGATTCGATAAATATTTTATTGCTTTTTAAACGACGTTATAAAATCCGACGTGCTTGAATTTTTCAA
This sequence comes from Eupelmus azureus, assembly GCA_030522685.1. Lineage (NCBI taxonomy): Eukaryota > Metazoa > Arthropoda > Insecta > Hymenoptera > Eupelmidae > Eupelmus > Eupelmus azureus. The sequence goes on along the minus strand of JAPYZA010010331.1, from coordinate 2,420 downwards.
AGCAATCAATGCTTATCGCCCGCAAAGATTCTATATACATAGCAATCGCTTTATAAAAGATTGTAAATAATGCCTGCACAATAGTTTCAGAAAATCACACGCCAAAGTGTCGGAACTATTTTAAAACCCAACAGGCTCCCGGTAGCTTGCAGTCTGCATTCCAGCGGTTTCACGCAAGTCCGTCCCCTATAACAAATTGCCAATCAAAACCAGTGCCCGGGCTCTTCGGCAAGCCGCTGTTTTTTGCGCGTTATTTGCCGCGCGCGTGAAGAATAGGCCGGCGCATCGCTCCATCTCCCGCGGGAAAAGCGCCGCGCTGGGAAATGGCTGGGAAGCCTTTTTCCCAGCGATGCCCTTTCATATTGCGTATACGAGCTGAAAGAGACGCAACTGTACTTGCACGCGCGATCTTCCTTTATGTACGTTTTTTTTTTGTTTTAAGTAAGGCAACTTTTTTTCGAAATTGGAGAAAGCTCGGCTTTTTTCTCGGGTGGCGACGGTAACGTAATAACGATGCGCACGCCTTTTTCATTTTCTCCCGGGAGCCGCGGACTCGAAATAAAAAGGTAGTTATCGCGATAAGCACTGGCAACGCGGAGGCGGTATAAAGTTTATTAAGCAATGGACGCGCGTATAATGCCGGCGTGCTCCTTTGAGGTCTCCGAGTGTGCTGGAATATGGAGGAAGTGACAATGGGAGGATGGGGAAAAGTAAACTTTAGAGAATGATATGTCTTTTTTCTAGGGCTTGTGTGAATCCGTTTATAGTTGGAATTTTTCTACTTTGACCTGGCTTTTAATTTTTAGTTATCCGATCTAGCACGACGCAATTGGTTTAATCAAATTTTAATGTCTGACAAACAGATGAAATAGTTTTATGAATAATAAAGAAATTTCTACTTATATTTGTAAATTATCTGCTCTATCTCGGATGAAATTGTGGTTACATTAGGCCTTTGGTTAAAATTTAGTTACGTCGTAAATACAAGCTAATTAGTATCCTATTATCAAATCTGAATAACTATAATTAGGCAATCATCAAATTAAATTCTACATAGAGCTTATATAATACTCTATACGGAACAAGAATTGACACTGACAAACTAAAAAAAATCAACCTTAACCACCCCCATCACCATGACAATCTGAAACCTACGCAGCATTTATCTATCCCTCCAACATCCCACTCGGCACACCCATTCGAACGTCATCAAGGAAAGCATCGCGCCCGAGCGAAGTTACCCCATCGCAAGTGAAAAACGGAGAAACGAAAGCGCTCTTATTCGGCAGCCGCGTAAACGACGTTAAGAAGAGCCTCGCATTGAATATATCGGCGAAAAAGAAGCCCGATAAAAAGCGCGCTCTCGTCCACTATTATTTTCGCATCTGTCGTTCTTACGCGTGCGCTCGCCAGCCGCACACACACATACCCCAGCGAAACCGCGAGATAAGCGCCTCGAACGTGGTGCGAGCGTTACGAGCGCGTCTCGAATAATTCCTCTATTGCTCCTCTTTTTTTTCCCTCTCGCTGAAGCAGCGCTAGAGAAAGTCACTGGACGAGCCTGGCGGGGGTGGGGCGCGCAAGGAAAAGATGAGAAGTATTTTCGCTCTCTTCGTCTTTCAGTTCCGAGACGGCTATAATAAAAGAGGGAGCCGCCTGGAGAAAATGTGAAGGAGAGAAAAGTGGAAAATGAGAGGCGAGGCGCTCGGGAAACGAGAGGGGAGACAAAACGATGTCGTGCGCCCCGGCGTGTGGGAGGAAAAATACACTCGCTCTTCTTGTACCTATCTATGAAAACATAGCTTTCTCAGCGCCGGCGTCCGGCTTCTCTCCCTCGCTCTCTCTCTGTGTCTGTACATACGCGGATAATGTAATACAAGGACCGGCGATATATATAAAGAGCGACTGGCCGAGCATCTCATATTTAACGATGACCAGCGCCAAGAGCTGGAGGCGGCTCTTCTGTGTAGAAAAATCGGAACTGCAATTTTCCTGGCCGGCGCGAGGCGGGAAAAATAGTGATTTCTTATTGTTCGTGAGCTGAATTTTTCAAGCGTTGACCAAACGCTCGTTGTATCGTGCTGATCGTTTGTCAGGGGCTGTGCTCGGGGCCGCCCGTGTGCTTTTTCATCGACGGAAATATTTAAACGAGATTTTGCGTTTACGATAAAATGAATAAAGTAAGCTTTTCGTGCCGAATAAGCTGCTATAACTTTATTTTGCAAAATTGTAAAAGTTGAAATTCTTGAATGCGCCGCTATTTTAAAATTCAATATCGCGGTAAAAATACTCGGTAAAAAGATTTAAAGATATAAATCATGAACTCGGGCGAGAAACGTCTCCATTTTACAGAAATACTTTTTATACTTCCCGCTCGACACGCCAGCTCGAAACTCGCTTGAATTTCGAAATCGTTGTAA
>JAPYZA010010324.1:0-13250 GCA_030522685.1 Eupelmus azureus | reverse complement strand
TATAATATTGCTACAATATTAATATAATATTGATACACAGCCGTATAAGCTCGTTAATGAGCTTGGGAGACTATAATATAAAAAAAAAGAAAAAAAAGAATATTGATACAATATTAATGCAGTATTTTGTATAACACCTGTGAAATATTGCTAAAACATTAGCGACATTTTGCTATAATAATAATAAATTGCAATATCTTATCAGTATTTTAACAACATTATTATAGATTTGTGTTATATTCTTCTATATAATATTGTTACAATTATGTTGCTGTAATATCTTATATTGCTGAGGCAAATAGTTGATGCAATAATGGTACAATATTGATTTAGAACCTACATTTTAAGCTTTTATAAACATTAAAATTTAGGTTTTAAACTTTTTATTTCCAGATTTCGCACTTTTGAGTGTAAAAACAAAATTTATAGTATTTTTATTTTTGAGTAAGTTAAAGTGAATTTATACATAGAAAACTTAAGAAATAAATAAAATTCATAAATTTACATCCAAATATTTATTCTTGCAGATTTACTTACAGAAATTTAGATATAATTTCACGAGTTTTATTTATTTCTTAATATTTCTAAAGTTTTCCTAAATTTATTCAAGGTTCAAAATGAAATTTTAATAAATAATATCGGATGATAAAAGGAGAATTATTTTACATCCCATATGTATATATATTTTCAATATTACATATTTTATTAATAAGTTTTTGTAATATTTTTTTTAATTTAATATTATTTATAATAATACTTAATTAAAAATAAGTGAAAGAATATCAGGAAAAAAATAACAAAATTTTTTAAAATGATTTAAGTTGTTGAGCCTTATAGGATTTAGCCAACCTGACTGAAGAGTAAAGATATGGAGAAAAAATTTTTTGTGACAGCCTGTTGTTTGCATTAACAGATTATTATATAGAACGTAGGCATGAATGTTTTTCTACTTGACAAGTAACATATGTTTTGTAGAAAGTGATGAAAAACATATTTTCTATAAGGGCTCAAGCTATATAAAGTCGTGGGTGATTTCTGACGAAGGTTTGACATATTCGTAAAACATAGATATAAAAAGTTCTCATCTTTAGAATAATAAAGAGCATCCATCGATAAAATTTTAGTAACAGACATTATTGATTTTCAAAAAATAAGGAAACTACTTGAATTACTCTGTTTGATTGGCTGAAAATATATTTTTATCCCAAGAAAGATTCACAATGTAAAAGCTTATATAATCTTCATTTATTAGCAATCAACTATAGTTATCTGATTTCGAGCTCATCCCTTAGGGTCACTCGACGATAAAACCGTCAATTAATTCGTTTAAGTGAAGTAACTGATAAAAAGGTTACTGGAGGTTGGGGAAACTTTCACGTGACAATGTTCTACTTAACTTACCTCATGGGGCTTATGAAATGCTATAGTTAAGTTGCGCAGAAAAGTTTTTCTGCGAGTAGTATGCTCATCAGAGTAACTCTCTTATAATTACATTTTCTCTTCAATCTATATAAAGCACTTTACTAGATGGTCATATTATAATAGAATAAAATTATTATATCTCTTAATAGTGCTAAAGAAATATACTCAAAATTTTAAAAAGTTAATTAGCCAAAATCTAAAATAAATTTTAATTTAATTTATTGAAACTATCAGTGTTTGAATTTGATCCATCTAATGTTTGATCAACAAATTGAATTAACCAAAATAAAAGCAGCAATATAAGCATATATAAAAACAAAAATATGATCCCGAACAGCTTCCAACCTTTCTTTTATAGCACTTATTAAGTCAGCCCTACAGTCGGCTTCATAAACCCCGCCGACAGCTCCATCGACAAAAAACAACAGGCCAATTTTACGAATAATGAAAACCAAATTCCACTTCTAATTTCCGACCCCCCACCGCCCATTCAGCTTGCATCCCTCGCGTGAGAAAAATAAGTTCGCTCGCGCCGGGCAAGAAGAATGGCTTTCGTGCGGCAGATCTAATTTTCCCCACGTTCTCCGCATTTTTCCCGACGATTAACTTCCTCTTCGGAAACTTAAAAGCCCTGCGAGCCCGAATCAAATAAACGCTCGCGGGGGCGTAAAGGATGAGCTTTTTCGGCTGAGGCGTGCGATTGTATTTTACGTAAGAGAAAGCGAGGGAGCTCGTAGATTAGTCAGGGCGTGGAAAACAGGTGTATGAATTTGTAGAGCGAGGCGATTGGAGGCACGCAAATCTTCGATCAGATGGACGATTTCGTGCGCCACGTGTATTTTGTTTACTCTCTGTAAGGCGCCCGTGCTGAGGGTAAAATGTATGCGAGGAACTTAAGGTTTTTTGTAGATGTATATATTGTATATGATATTGAATTTATACATGTATATTTTTAATATACATATTAATATATTATATTCGTAATTTTATACATTCGATGCATACGTATTATTCGTTTATATCAGATAATTGGATCAATATGCCACCGAAAGTAATAAGCCAACTTTTAATAATTTTGCATTATTCGGTATTATAGTACTATTACCTTATTGTTTTTATTTTAACAATGTTGAATAATATTTACTTATTTCAATTTAATATAAATATACTTTATTTTCTGGTAACTAACGAATTTTTAATAATAAGACAGAATAATTTTATCACATAATTTACACTGCACCATTAATCACCTAGGCTAAACGTTGCTATCAAATAAAAATTAAATCACGATAATTCCGCCTACCTAAGAATATCAAAATCGTACACATCCCGCTCACGTAACTCTTTCACTAACCAGAACCACCTTCGAATATTCCCCGAACAATCGACGATCAAACACATATAGCTCCAAGCCTCTACCGTAGTAGTAAGACAAGCCGCGATCATCCACGCATACATACATCGACTTCAGGGGCACGTGCGCTATCGCGAATTTTCGTGTAAACGAGCCCGTGAATCATTCGGGAGCTTTTTAATCAAGGTCAACTTTGTCTGGCCGAATTCTCGCCTTCGAGAGAGCGGCTCACCACTAAATCACCAACGCGGCTCCTTTTTGCCGTAATTAACGGCTCCGCGAGCGAGCTCTTGCACCTCCGGCGAATGGAATGGAATTGTCTTTTTCGCGGACATCACGGCTGCAGCTTGCTTTATCTGCCTCGTAAACTTTGGCCCGAGGGCTGGGCTGAGTGGGCAAAAAGAGGAGAGCAAATTGAAGCGGTTTGAGTGTTTGCGAATCGTGAACCTTTGGTTAGGCTCGGAAAACGTTGAGTTGATTAGGTGCGCCCTTGGCTATACTGAGCGAGCTTCGTTAGCTTGTGTTTTTCATTTACACTGAATAACTATTTGTATAGTAAATGTTATAGCACGATTTTGGAAATAGTATTGGAATACAAACTAAGTAGTGGTATTATTTTCTGAAAAAAAAATAGATGTAAAGCGAAGTTGAATATAATCAAGAAGTGGAAATTATTTAGAAAAATGTATAGTAATTGATTAGAAATTTTTAAAACGTAGAAACATAAATTTTATTAAAGTATAACATCTAAAGAGATAATTGCCGAAAAATGTATTATTATTTACTGATAAATAGATACATATTGCCATTAAGCTCTTTCTCTTTTGTACTCGGTTTGCAAAAAATGATTTGTGATAGTACAACATTTTATCTTGACAATGCGATTTGAAACTTTAAAAGCAATTTGACAATACTGTCATTCAAGTCTCGGCTTCATGAAGACGGAAAATTCGCCATTGAAATTGAAAATCAGCATATATTACCGTCACTCCATGAACGCCGAGGATCTCGTTTCAACATTCTATCTGAGCTTCTTCTTTTGGAGAGCAAGACCCTTGACGGGACGTACTTCCTCTTTATATATTATTTCTCAAGTCCATTTACTACTAATATGAAATGTGAAGAAAACATGCAGATTTGTTGTACAATGAGTGTTAATAATACGATCAATGTTAACAACTGTTAACTGTTTTCACGTTAGAAAACAGTACATTCCGAAACTAGTGAGAAAAATAGATGATTCCCACACGAGTCAATCTGATTGTATATATAAATGATTTGTATACAAATAAATGGCTGTTACAATTTTCACTGACAAAGTCATTTTAGCTTCGACTATCTTGTTTGGAGCAAAATCCTGCCAGAAACAATTATTTAAATTTCTTTTCAAAAATTCGAATAAATCAGTTCGAAAACAATACAAAAATAATTTTTAACAGAAAAGTGCTTTACTTAAATTAATAAAATAAGAAGCAGAAAAATAGTATATTACCTACTTAAGCAGCAAAAATAAGTAATGTCTCAGGTCACATGTAATTGTCGGCTGAGGCGAAGCCGAGATTGACAAACATGTGATCTGAGGCTTTTTTTTGTGGACAAGGTGTGTATACTATTTTTCTGCTCGACGGCGCCGGAAAGCGCTAACTTCCGCTGGCGCAGCGACCGGCAAGTTGGCGCTTTCCGGCCGGAGGGCAGAAAAATTTTTATTGCACTAAAATACAATTTTGCACACTGCAGAAAATCTCCAATAAATAGGATGTAAAAATTGATCTCGTTCCTTCAGATCTAAATTTATTATTTTAAGATTTGTAATGTCATATAAAAGGTATTAATGTGTATTTTAAGCTTTTGAAAGAAAACTTTTTTTAACCAGAAACACAGGTTTGTTCCTTTAAAATTTACTTTATTAACTTTTTTATAAGTCAAATTTAAAAAAAAAATGATTACTTTTACAACTTTATTAAAATTTTTTTTTAATTATAATACTGTAATAATCAAACAGGAATAATTATACAAAGCTAAGAAATAAGCTAAGAGTATAGCTTATTACACTATGGAAATTAAGCGAGCAAAGTCGTTTTCCATTTCAACTTTTCATTAAGAAAGTAAAGGCTACATTATAAAAAATTAAGTAGTTGCTATACATCACCTAGAGGTCGAGGGTATATCGAATAGTTTAATCATTGAAACGTCCCTTTAAATTAAAATACACATTAGCGAACTCTGGAAATCGAAATGAGAAACGATTTTTCACTAAGAAAAGTTTTCCGCCACTGATCCGATCGCCACTCTCCGCTCCAGAATTCGTTTCGTCTTTTTCTTTCGTGCATCGCACTTTTTGTGGCTTAGCGCAGGAAATTAAGCAATTAAACTCGTCTTGTCGCGCCCACTGATGCCAGATACATTCGTTTTCGGTATGTAGGTTATATCAATTACTGTATATAGAGATTAAAGAAAGGATTAAAGAAACAAGGTTACTTCACTCCGAGTTCATTTATTTTGTTCTCTTCTACCTTTCTTCGATTCTTTTATCTTTGTAGAAAAGTCTAGCAAATATATTTCTGATTTTTACTGTATACTACTAAACTAAATACGATCACTTATTAAGTTTTTTGTTTTATACAATTTTTACATAACCTAACAGTTTATTTTTATTTATTTTTTTTTTTTGCTTAATGTTATTTCCTCTGACAATGTAGGATATTCGTTTTGAAATTTTATCGAAATTCACTGCTCCTTCGAATAAAGTACATGAAATTAATAATTATAATTAACACGGTATTCAAATTTTTAGATTAATGAGATAAGAAAAAACAGCGGTTCATTTTGCACACAGATAGAATGGATTTTATAGTAAAAAAATAGCTTAGCCTATAAAAATTAAGCTTAGATCACCCTTAACGAAAAAAACATCGCCCTCCGTCGAATTTTTCATGCTAAACGTCCCATGATTGATCCGGCCACTTTCGCAGCGACAACATCCTCTTTAGGAGAAGATTCCCAGTGCGAAGGCGCGCTCCCCTTCAGCAAATGAACTTTGAATTTCTGGCATGGCATTACGCAGGATCTACTCTCGGCCTTCCATCCCCTCAACGCATCGATTCCCTTTCCTTCTCGAATTCTTACTATTTTTCTTGATCGCATGTAGAAAAGGATGTAGACACGCGTGTTGTGCTTCCGTAAATTCGAAGTCAAAAAAAAAACAAAGTGGAGGCGGGACGTGAAAAGGGATATTGCAGCCCGCGGCATTAGTGTTTAAATTTCTCTCCCGGGGGAAAAGGAAGGATCTGCGTGGCGTGCGAGACTCTCGATAATCTATAGGCCTTGAATAAATTTAGATAAAAAATTGCTGGATGTCGGCTGGGTGATGAGCGCACATGTATGATATGTTTATTTGTTCCCGAGTAGAAAATTGAATAGATCCTAATGTTTGACTACTTTGCCTAGTTATGAATGTAAATCCGGATGTTAATTACTTCCTAATTAACCTCTACTTGAGGTCTAATAAAGTTTAAATAATATTTGGCCTGCGTAATTAATTTTTCGTTCGAAGTGAATAATTAGTCTTTATTTTTGACAAATAAGAATACGATGCTATCATATTGCGGATATTCTCCTTCTTTTATTTTCTAACCACACATCATGTAAGTACAATCATTTAGATTGCTTAACTTACTACTATTCAGCAGGTTATATATTATATTATTTAGAACTTATTTTACATATTTAATTTACTTATACCATTTTAACTAAAATTTTTGAAATACATGTTAAAACTACGCAAATTTTAATGTACTGCGATAAACTTGATTAATTGTTTTCTATCTAGTAAATGGATGCTAAAACAAAACAGGAATTATAATGTCGATTTCCCACGAGTGTCACATTGTAATAAAACAACTGAGAACAATGTTGGAATGTAGTGAGACTATGTTTATGTCAGTTCAGAATGCATTCAGGTATTTTGAAGTAATTACACATTTATGTGTATTATTTATATTTGACATTTCAAAAACGTTTTACATCATAGAAAACATAATGATTTCCTATTTTTCAGAAAGTAATAATAAATACCTACTTTTCTTGTTCAAAATAATAATAAAAAAAATAAATAAATCCACACAATCTGCAAGATGATCTCATTCGGATTTTCTCCAAATCTCCTTATTGTGGTTGAAACCTGGGAAAAATATATGAACATCGAATCGCAACAAGATAAGGTATAACAGTTACGCCCGGCAGAAAACTGATATCTTGATAGCTTTGTTAATCTAGACGTGCGGCGTCACGAAAAACCACTATCTCCTACCCTAAGTAACTCCGTTAGATTTTAATGACTCGTCGAGACTGCCAGATTGTTGCGTCTCTTTGGAAAGTTTTTAGCTTTCTGGCGATGTCATCTTTGAAACTTGAACGTCTCGCGATTGGATTTCACGCGAGGGCACGTAAGGGAAACTTAAGAAGCTGCGTCGCTCAAAGGACTATTTAACCTGCCTCTTCTCCAATGAATAACCGACAGGAATTTCATTATCATCCTTCATCGGCATGCTGGCGTTCGGTTTTTGCGTCGCTGTAGCCGGTACACTATGGTTTCATCGCACGGTTTTAACGATGGAGACGTTTAATTATAACGCGAAGAGTCGGGTATAATCGTTGTCTTTCTTTGGAGACTTTTAGACAAACGATGACACCGTGACTCTTGCTTTTAGTTTATGGCGCGCTCGAGGGTTATCGAAGTTACTTGTATTGCGAGAGTAATTTTTGATGGATATTAGTTTTGGGCTTTGACTTTGGGCTGTGACATTGTTTTGAAATTAATATTAGCTGATGGCTTTGATATTGTTAATGTAAGTGGCTTCAAAGTGGTTGAGAATACTTCAGATCGAAAAAGTATTGAGGATTAATGAAGTTATTATGACTTAAAGAGAATATTAGATAGTTTAAAGTTTATAAGATTAAAACTTGAGAGTCTTTATGATTAAAAGTTCAAAAAATTAGATACTTAACATTTTCTATTCTTTGATCCTTATTTTATAAAAAATAAAAAAAGTAAAAAAAGAGATAAATATAAGGCGCGACTATGAGTTCCAAAATTTTATAATATTAACTCAATTAAAATTGTTTCTTTGAGTTAAGCTTCAGAATTTTCATTAATTTGATCGATTAAATTCCGAACGATATTTAAATTTTTTCAAAAACTTATTCTTGATGTATTTAAATTTGAAAACTATGACCCACTCTTTTGACATATTTTAAACTTGTATCAAAAGAAAGCTTTTTCTGTCTAATTTATAAAAAAATTAATTTTCCAGGCATATTGAAGCGCATATAGTTTTCAACAAGAAATCTAAACTTTTTTCTAAAAAAAAAAAATATTTAGCCATTAACATATTTATTAAACTACAAATTAATTCCTTAGTAGCAGATATAATATTAAGTTAAAAAAATATTTTAAAACCTATTATGTAATTTAGTGATATTCTTGTATCTTTTATTAAATACATTTTTTAAATGGAGTTTATAAAGCACTGAAACATTTTCATCAAAAATACCTTAACTCAAAAATCATGAAACAAGTTTTCAAGAAATTTTTAACTTCAAAGTAACATTCTAGGTAATATAAAATTCTCTCCAGAACTTTTTCTTTACTTTTTAAGAACTTTCAAGACTTTTTTACTACTTCAATAAACAAATTTTACTATCAAGGAACATGGTAGCCTTCGGAAGATAATCAATACTTTTATTAAATCTGTAAAATAAAATCTTACAATCATCAAATACCTGGATCGAAAATAAGTCCTTCTTAGGGGAGCCCTGGTGGTTACTATTTTCAAGCAGAACCTAACCAAATATTAAAGAATAAGCCTAATTGAATTTTTATTTGAATTTCAATAACGTTATTGCAACGTTAATTACATTCCTGATAGGAATCATTTAAATACTTCTTTTTTCACAAAAGAAAAAGAATCCTCAAACCGCAAGCAATCAGTGTAAATAAGATACCAACTCCGGCCAAATTAATGAAATTCCCTCTTCCGATTTCCCTCTGATCGGTTTTCGCGGTCGAGCTTCAATTGAAAAGCGGAAGCGTTCAGACCATTCCCACAGAGACAGTCTCTACTCTATAAGCAAAGGACCGAAGGTGTATACAGGCTACTTTCAACGCTGACTCCCGCGTTCGGTATATACTGCCCATTGACATTTGTATCGTCTAATTGAGGACATACAGCTTTCTCTCTCTCTCTCTCTCTCTCTTCCTCTCGCTATCTCTCTCGCGTATCCCCTCTTTTTCTCCGTCTTCCTCGAGGCGATCAATCGATCGCACAGCGAACTTGTCCCCACTCGTTACCCTTCTTACCTCATCGCTGTGCACGTGTAGACTCGTGCTAACGTATACCTGTGTCTGTTTACGTATCCACGTGGTTCAGTTAAGCACGCGCGCGCATGCGTCCAGCTGCATAAGTGTCTGTGCGGGCAATTGTCTCCGCGGCGGAGTGTGCGAGTGCCGCGCATTTTCCCCTTTGTAACGAGAGGGAGAGAGAGCTGGAAGGCTGCACGAGTGGTTTACAGACTCGAGCGACAGAGTCAGATATATATATATATATATATATATTGGGTTTGATGTATGTTCGTAGAGACAAATACCTACGAAGAGTCTTTCGCGTGTTGAGCTTCCATGCGTGTGCACCTGACCGACTTCATGCTTGGCTTGATGTCCCCCCGATGTTCTTTACTCGTGCATATTCCTTAAATAAACAGAGGCGTGTGTGCGGTTCAGGCGCTAGCGATAGGATTAGTGCGGTTTCTGTTTTGCGAGGGTTGCGATGTTGATTATTGTTGTTAATTACTAAAGATAGATAAATATATTTTCTTAGACTAGTAGTGAATTTATGATTTAATATTATCGATTTATTTAAATATTATTAAACATGAAGTTTTATCGCATTCGTTTGTGGATGTTTTCAATTGTAATAAAAATAAATAATTAGATTAATTTCTATATAATGATATAAATAAATTATAATTGTTACATAATAAAATAAAACTGAAACATTGAAAATCATAACATTTTTCAAAGAAATCTCTATTCACCTACCCAGGAAATCAATTTTTCAATTTTCCTTAAGCAATAAAAAAAATACCTCCACTTCCTTTCTAGATTGATTCCATTTACATTCCGATTAAAGAAACTTGTTTAACAGCAACTATACAGGATAAATTGCCAAGCGAACAAGCCATGTTCGATTGTGTGCGCACGGTATCTGATTACCTCCATTCTGCAGCTTTAAACTTTTTCGCGCGCGTATTATTAAGGAGACTCGCTCTCTCGTCTCCTTGCTCTTGACTTCCTCTTTTTGCTTGATACCTTTCTCCACGATTCACGAGCAATGGATGTGACTCCCTGGAAATCGAAATGCGCGTTAAATCAGTCGAGATCTAGATGTCGGGTCGCAAAGAACGAGAGCGAAAGAGAGAGAGAGAGAGAGAGGCAGAGAGGGGAGCGAGTAATGTTACACTCTGAAATAAATTAGATAGAGTGAGAGCGACCGTACTCAGATTGCTATATGAGACACAAATTGAACTCTATTTTTCTTCTTCTCTTTAGTAGCCAAAGCAGCAGCGACCGATATTTAATATTGAAATTCTTTCCTTATTTTATCGATGCATATGTGCTTGCGACTGTGGGTCTCGGATTTGATGAGCAATTTTGTGCAGTTCTTTGTTCGAATCTTGAATAAATGCAGATAGACACACTAAATTCTCAAGCGTGGCGCACTGCTTTAATAAAATGTAACTGCTTGAATATTTATTACTTTACTTTACAGACGCTGTACAAATTAAAATTTATCGCATTATGGAATCGTGAATTCCGAATTTCTCAAACGATCGAGAGAGATTAAATACGTTGCGCTGAAATGTAATTATATTTGAAGACTAATAATTATTTTTATCAATATGATAAGCAAAATAGATATCTCGTTTCAACTACCAATATAGTACATTTTAAATATTTTTCGTGCGGTAAATTTTTAGTTTATCAAGTTCATTGCCTGTTCGATTCCTGTTTTACTTAGAACATGCATGTTGACCGATATCATCATGATAAATTTACTATTTTATCTGCTTAGCCACACATATTCATACATAATATCAATCAGTGAGGGTTGATGGACGATAATATCATTTTTATCTAACGTTACATGAGCTAGATTATACAACACGTAACTTTATCATTTAAATTTGTTGTAACTTGTATAAATAGCTAGATCTTACAAGTAAAGGAGCACAGTAAAGGCCTTGCGTTCTCAATTCTTATGCATCAGCATATGTAAATTTACTTAACTCTTGAGTAGAAATATAAGTAAAAGAAATTTACATAGTTTACTATATTATGTTTGTTATATTGGTAAATATGATAATCTATTATTATTTACTATTAATTTTTTTAATTTAAATAAATAAAAATTGCGTTCCTTATTCTATCAAAATCTTAACAAAAAAATACGAATATTATTTTTCGGTAACCATAATTTTGCTGGATAATGTTTCTGTTCGTTTGATATTTTAGTATCAGAAAATGAAATTTTAATGATTCTTTATTGCAAAAAAATCTACATATCATCAATTATTTGTACTAAAAAATTGTTTTATAGAATTATCCATACACTAAAAGATTATATCAGTTTATTATAGAATTATCTAAAATCATGTTTCAATTTATTACGTTATAAAAAACTGTATTTTGTTTACAAATTAATTACATATTCTTCATTATTTACGTTATTTTATAAAAGCCATATAATGAAAGTTTTGTACAAATAAATAACGCTATAATTTAAACTTGCAAACATCTCTTTAATTATCCATTAAATAAAATCAACTTTTTAACGATTGTTACGTATTCTTACGTGCCTCATAGCAATATAAATTCATGTAAATTTTCATTCCACAGTATAATTAAATTCCACAGTCCCTGCAACTAAACTTATTATTGATAAATTAAAACATTATTCAAATAGCTACCCCCAGCCGTGCACACCAACGACCCAATAAAAAAAAATCAGAAAACCCCCGACAATGCATAACATTATTTCGCCAAGCTTGCACATGGAGCTTTAACGCACTCCTCTCAAGCAAGCGCCGCAATTGTTGTCATCGCTCCTTTTGAGCGGCGCGTAATTGGCCGTTTTGAGGGATGATTAAGCTTCCGGCGATTATCCAAGGCTTGCGCGCTCGGTGACTAAGCGTAACGATAATTGATCATTTAGCCGCACGCACGCCCCCACCAACGGCTTTCACAAAATACACACACTTACATGCGCTCACGGCTTTCGCGTGCCTCATGCAACGTCGCCCCGAGGATTTGAATCCTCAAACTTAAGCGTTTCTCGCTGCACGAGCTCGCGGCGCTCGCGCGCGCATACTGCGGGTAATTACTATTGCTGCGGTGGCAGCGAGCTTTTGTGATTCACGCAAATCAGGATTATAAAGCACTCTGATTTGCGCTTGGGAATTCGTTTGACATTGGAGTGTTTGCACGTGTTTAATAAGGGATTTCTGGAATTTTTAAGTTTTGGTCGATTGCTGTGGTAGTGGTTATGATAGTACGTTGTGAATTGAAGATTGATAGACTAAATCTGATAGGAGAATCGGTTAAATTTAATTTTTTTATTCCACTGTTATGTAATATGTAGGCTTTAGTGTAAAACGTCGTGCTTTGACAGGCACAGGGGATATTCTGACAGGAATTCTGCTTTTTGTTCACATACAATTTCCACAGAGGAATTAACGTCAAGGCACGCTACAATTTGTTGAATAACTTATAAGTTTAATTTTATCATCAAATATTATATATTAACAAGTATATGAAAAATGATGAAAATTTAATGAAAATAAAATGTGAAAAACGTGTCATCAATTTAAAAATTTTAGAGCGAGATGAAAAGTAATCACGAGCTTGATAGCTGCTAGAGGTAGTTATCACGTCCTCTCGTTACGCGACAGCGGGCAAGAGTTGAGAAATGATCAAAGGACAGAAACAAGTTTCTTTTATGAAGCACTTGGCAAGTAGTACATGTTATACGTCTTGGGGAATTCAACTTCATGACAAAAGGGGACAGAAGTATGAGAAAAAATATTCTTAAAGTGTTAAATTTCCTTTTGATTTTATTACTACTATAAAACTTTCTGAAATGTTATTAACTTTAATAAATATTAATTCTATATAAATAGAGTTTCAATACTAAAAGTTCATTTTACGTATAGTAGATCATTTTTCTAAAAAATAAAAATATACCATTGCATTTCTGTTATTGCATATAAAGTACAAAATTTTCTTCTTCAGCACACTAAAGTAAAAAGAGAACTATTGATTATTCTACTTTTATTCTACTTTTAATATTACACTTAACAACCCAATCGAATTAAATTCTTACAATGAATTCGATTTGTGAATTACCAATTACAAGCCACT
>JAPYZA010010323.1:0-14094 GCA_030522685.1 Eupelmus azureus | reverse complement strand
ATTCATAATTCTCAAAGATATTTTATGCAAAATAGAGCTTTCAATCGACTAATCCTACAAGCACCCTTAAATGTTCTAATTACAGTCTGCAAACTCTCATCTCAAATATAACGCACACAGACACCTACGCTGGGGCAATAATCGCGCGGCACGGACTGGCACGCTACGCCATTGGTAAACACGCTGACCAGGATGACTCCTATTCCCACATTATACGTGAACCTGCATTAGCGCTAGGTCGAATTGCAAATATATATCCGTAATGGTGATGTAAGTTCGAAAAAATTATCAGCTTACACGTAGCAAGCGGATCGCGCAGATAGCTGTGACCAAGGGAAAAACGTCTATTCGTACCTCTGGATTATTTAAGACTCGAAGAATGGTGAGGAGCTTGACTATACGGTTAGGTCTTCTTTTATTTATGGGTCTAGTGAGTTTCCGAAGTATTGAACATCTATGACTACGAGGATATCGACGCCGGGCACTGATTTTGTCTGCATTCGGAGCACCAGAAAATGGTTAGGATAGAAATGTTTTCTCGAGGAGGGTCGCATTATAAATTGATCCATTCTTCAGACTCGTTAATATGTAAGAACTTTGAAGGTTGCGGAGTTAAATAAAAATAGTTTTGTAGATGAAGGAAAGAAGGGGGCTTTAGAGTTTTACAGAACTGAACGAAATAAACATTTAATAAAATTAGAATTTTCGAAGCGTACATTATTGCTTAATTTTATTAAATTTAATACAAAAGTATATGTACTGGAGGAAAAGTAAACAGTGTAAAACATTGAATCTATCTGCGATTGATAATACTGTTATTAAATAACTTATGAATTATTTGTGGCAGATGTGAATTTATATAGTAATTCGACATGCTAGCTCTATGATAGAGTATATATATACTTCTGGATCCAAAAGACGAGAATTGGATATTTGTGCTGCGTACTTTTTAATTTTTGAAATATATTCTCATGTTTCAATCGTATCCAACCGAAATAATTGGTAGTTATTTTCGTTGTACGTGATAGTTCCCAATTATTTTCTTTTAATTGAACGTAGTGTATATCAGATTGTGTATGCGTGCGCGCGCGCGTGTGTGTGTATGTGTGTGTGTGTGTGTGAGAGAGAGAGAGAGAGAGAGAAAGCTGTGTATTTGTGAGTACGTTCCGGGCGCAAAACTTGATTTTCCGCCCTCTCAGAAAAATGCGTATGTTAAAACAAGATTTACGCTCGACATGCGAAAAAATTGTTTGATTCTCGAGAGAAAAAGTGATTTCGACCTCATGTCACCTTTTCACCCTCGCTTCGCTCAAGCACAAAAATCTACACGAGGTTAAAATCACTTTCTCGCCTTTGTATCAAACAAGACTATTATCGGCCTTCTAAAGTTCTAGATTGTTCTAAGGTGATAAATCATCTTGCATAATATTCATTTCTTATTATTTAATTAGTCGCATAATGTTATTTTAATGATAAAATTGCTCAATACAGTATTTTTTCTTGATCTTTATTATAAAACTATAAGAATTTACGGCAGAACACTATTTTACTTGTCCTAAGTTTACAGGAGAACAGTTTTGACAAGTAAAACCGTGTTCCCATGTCAAGAATATCATGTTACCCAGAAATTTCATAGAATTTATTATCCGAGCGAGTACATTAAAAAGTTCTACAAACTTTTCAAAGTTCATTTAATTTTCTTATGAGACTTTAATGTTTTTCCCTGCATTTGCTGTTTTAGATTTCCGAAAGTAAGCAGCAGAGGCATCAGCGCCTAAGCCAATTAAGCCGGTGGCAGCCGTGACTCTACCTTCTTGGTCTATCGTCTCGTCAAGTTGTAGAAGAAGCTTTGTGTCAGTGCTGGTATGAGCCGAGAGCTGAATTCCCGGCCCAGAACCACTAAGCGGAAATATCTTGCACCAAGGCATTAATATTATTCGCGGTACAGCCGCGAAACGGTAAGGCATTCATATTACTCTAAGATATGAACTAGCTTCCCTCTCCATTTTTCTCATTTTTTATTTATCTTATCTTTAAAAATTTGTATTCGTTATTATATCAGTCAGTCTTCTTTGTACTTAATACTACATGCATGTACAGAACTTTAGAAAATTATTAAATTGTTTTATGTAACTATTGTATATTCATCCAAAAAAGGTACCAAATAAAACTGCAATATAAGAGTAATTGAATAGTTATCTCTTCGTATTACTCAAATTATAAAAGACGTCCATGTAAGAAAAATTTGTTTTAGCGTATTTGTAACGAAATTAATGTATTTTTCTACTAAGCTTGCAAAACTCGACTTTGCACATGTCTTCTTTCTAAATAGTGCAAAGCAATTTACACTCTCTTACATTCTTTGTACATTTAACCTGCAACGTAATATTAATACGCTTCTGCTCAGACTGCGAGAAACGAAGAAAAGAGATCTGATACACAAAGTTGAAACTCGCCCAAATAAAAAATTAAGTAGGCCTTATTTAGAACCTAACTACATTATTTGTTAATCAGTTTTTAATTAAGATATAACTATGGAAAAAATTCCAGTGAGTAAGTCTAACAATTATTATCTAATCGGGCAATTGAAAAAAAAAATTAAAATTTCAAACATACTAATTTAAAATAAAGTTAAGCGAAACTTGCAAAACTGTTTGGCAATTAAATTTTAATTAGCTCTTTCATTGCAAAGAGATCTAACACGGACAAACTAAATGTGCTTCTGTCTATTCGAAACGAAGAATAAGCCTGCATCTATATGCAGCTAGTAAGTGCCGTCAACTACTTCAGCGGCGGGCACTCGCTTCAAGACGGTTTTGTTGTGCATCTGGTGGGATATGAAAGGCGTTTTGTACCGTGAAGTTTCAGCCGAGCGAGTGAAACTGTTACAGCTCCGATAACTCGCTATCAACAACAGCTGGCCTAACTTGAATGATGAATTGGAGCACAACACCGACCAAGCTTGCGTTAAAGGACCTTGGCTACTAGTTACCACGTCACGGCAACGACTTCATGCGATGAAAGGAGTTGAAAGATGTCGCGCTTAATTTCAAATGAGAAATTCTGATTAATTATGTGATGTGTCTAGTTTTCTCTTGTATATTCCTGAAGCTTGTGGTTATCTCAAATAGAGTTTTTATACCGAATTTTTGATAATAGATGATAAATTTTTTATTCATTTTTGAGTATATTTAATAATGCAATAAAAAGCGTAAAAATCATATAAATTTTCATAAATAATTTATGTATTCAACAATTGTGAATAATTGTATCAAAAAGCGATACTCAACATATATGATTCTTACTTATTTGCGTATGCGGGAAAACAGTCAAGTGTAAAAAAAGCAATATCATCAGCGTAGCAGGCCTGTATTACGAACAAAAACCAACATACCGCTATCAATAAGATCTTTCAATGGTAACATTTTTGGAAAGTAATAATAAACGTAACAATTTTTTCTATGAACTTATTATTATCTTCCAAACATTTGATATTTTCATTTACTCTTAATACAGCAGTTTTAATTTTCAATTAGTTTATAATAATACAATTGTTCATTAAATAAGCAAATATTTATTTCATGATATTGCATGTTGAACATTTAACTATTTAGTCATTACATAACATTTCTAGCCCTAAGAATTAAATTATATTCTGACAGCACAAACACGTTCAAAACTTTTTCTTAGAAGTATATTAATTGAATAAAAAAAATTAACATATGATGACGTCGCGATATTACATATTTTAGCATCGCAATGTCAATTTCGTCAACTAAAATCTATTTATTATAAATAAAAATAAAATAACTATTTTTTCTCTTAAAAATCTATATTGAACATTGTAATATACTTTTTGAAAGAAGTTATTTTTTATTAATAAACTTTTTTAGTACTTCGAAAACAATTGAAATTTTTCAAAAGAATAGAGACTTTATGTGAATACTGTAGAAAAATATTCGAAGAAAAACAAGGTACTATTACTCATAAAGTATTTTTTTATATCTATTGAACTTTAAATATTTTTTGTAAAATATATTTAAAGTGATTAAATTTTTCAATACCAGACTTTTCATGTAAATTGCAAAATCGCCCTAATTAGATCTATTGATCTCCTAAACATAATTTGCTTTAGCTTTAACTTTAAATAATAGTGTTTTACATTACTAATTTTAAAAAAAAATATAAGTAAAAAAAGATATAAAAAAAATAATAAGCACAAATTTTTCTATTACTTATATAAATATTTTAGCTAGTTAATGTCTCTCTTAAAAAGATTTATCTTTCTTTATCCATACTCTACAAAACAGCAATTCACTTATCAAATATTTATTACTGATACATAATTGACGTAGCTCAGAATAAATATATCAGTAAGCCATTAAAAATTCATAAAAAGATCACAATCTAAGCAAAACAATAATTTCACCCCATCACAACAACTTCATCAAGTCGAAACAATCGAAACTAACGATTCCGTCTCCCTCTGTTTCTTTCTCTCTCTCTCTCATTACCAGCCATCGAATTCCAACAGGTCGAGGAGATCCGAAGAGCAAGAAACCGTCCCCCGGCGGTGATGAGCCGCAGCAACCGTCCCCATCGAGGCTGAGCTCGCTACTCGCGCGCGCGCGTCCGCCCTTATAGGATCAGGGGGCTCGTCTCCTCTGGCGCGGGCTTTAGCCGCGCGCGCCCAGGGAGAAGAATAAGCGCGAGTGCGCTGCTGGTGCGCGTTTGCTCTAGCCTCTCAGGGAGATAAACAAAAGAGCCTCGTGACGGAGGGCATTCGTACGGCCCTGGCGCGGCTGCGGCACGGCACCCCTGCCGGGGGCTCTCTGCCGACCACCCCCAATCCATCCTCGACGCCTGAGCACAAGGCCCACGTGAGTATAAAGATACATGAAAATATTACTAAAATCAAATAAATAGTTATTTATAACTGCTTTAAGTTCAGTGTTATTATAATGTTGTTACTCATGGAGATAAGACAGTTTTACGTTATCCTAATTTTTTCCTTCTTTAAATTCAATGCAGTTAATAACATCCTTTAAAAAAGTAGTAATTCTCGGGAATACGTTTGAAAATCACTTCTACATGTAACGAATATTTTGCAGTTCCGTGCAACATCATTATTGTTTACAAAGTGATTTTTATGATTGTCAAACTACCAAATACCGAATAATATTTTTACAATAGACAGAAAATACGTCCAGTAGCAATTAACCTAATTAGTCTAAAACTGATTATTTTAAAATATAAGAGAATTCCCTCATGCCTTCACTAAAACAGATGCTTGATAACATGAATAATTAGGCATCCAAAATTGATTATGAATACATCAAATCAGTCAATGAATGAATAATAAGAATTCGTATAGATTGTGTATCTAATTGTGCTTTGACGCGTGTCAAAGTATTAATAGATTTTATAAAGTAGATTATTTTAAAGGTTAGTTATTCATGATATAGTCTGTCTAGGATTATAACAGCTACACATAATTACATAAGTTCATTTAAAATTCCATGTATTATGAATCTTACGTTTTATAAATTATTGTTAATGTGAGCATACTATGTAATACGTGACTACCTATGATGGCGGGTTAAGCAAAGTTTCGCGTGATGGATTCGTTCGAGCCTTACACGACAGGTCAACCGAGGACGGTTCATTCAACGCGCGGCATTAGAAAAGTGCAAGTTCGTGTGTAGCTCATTAAAAAGAAAACGAGGCACGTGAATAAATAAGCATTCTATAAATACTAGATGAATTAAATTCATTTCGTGCTGTCGTACGTTTCGGCTGCGAGTGACTTTCGCATTTTCTCCGCAAACCTAACATACATATACGTGCACTCGCACTTGGTCATTATGATTTTAATAGAAATGAATAAATTAGAGGCCTCGTTGGCGTGCTGCTGATGTCCGATAATCCAAGCTTGCGGTTTTTATACTGCTCTACAGGCTTCTTGCTGGCTAGAGACTATATCCCGTCAAGTAAGTTTGGTTATTTTTCTTTTTTATGGCGCTCGTTTATAACCGGTAGCTTCATTTGCTATTCATTTTATCGAGGATTTTTATAAATAAGTAATGTTACAAGAAAGAGAGTACACTGCAGTTCATTTTTTTAAATAATTTTATTCGATAGATAAATAAGTTTAGAAAGGAATTCTATTTTTTGTTTTTCATCTTCATTTTTGAACGAAATAACTTTAATTCTGGTTCAAACAATAAATAGTAACATTTTCTAAAATATCCCCTATCGCTTACTATAATTTCAAAAAAAGAATTTCGTTCTTACTTCGTACTTGTCTTGTAATTCCTAAGTCCTTCGCACCTTTCTCTCTTGTATCGATGTTATTGTGTAAATTTACCAGCTTTCTGAAAGACAAAAAGCTGAAGTAGAGAATGCAACTGTATTTTAGTGTCCGCTTAACAATATCTTTACTAGGGAATCATCTTTTTACTTTAAAAAAACCATTGACAGTAAAATTTATAATGGTCAGTTGCCGGCGCTATGACATAGCGCATACGTTACTCCATAATATCATCTATTACACTCACTGGTTTATATATGTGAAAGACGTTGAATGCGGGCACTTGCTTGAAGCATTGTTTACATACTTTAGCTCATAAATTACTTTACGCGTCTGCAGCAGTGAGTTGAGCTCTTCATCGTTAATTTATAATCTCAAATAGTCGCACTATCATCCGTCTTGTTTCCTTTTCTTTTCTCCAGATTGAGGTCTTATCACAGATACAACTTCTTGGTTTAGTCAGAATATACAGCTTGACAGGCTACTTCCGAGCTAAGGCAACCCAGATTTTTTCTATTGTACCAAAAAAGCTATATAGCCTACACCTAAAAAAGATCAAATAACAAAAATGACCTGTATCCGTGTTCATCAACATTTGGGTCATCATCGCCGATGTTGATACTGATATGACACAAATAGTCAGTAAAAATATATAAAAGCCCTTGAAACTGAAAAGTTTTGTTACTCTTACTGCTGAATCAATAAAAAAAATTATAGCTTATCGAGATAGACATGTTGGAACAAAAGATGATGAGTATACCAAATAAATTCAAGCGCTAAACCAAAACAAAAATGTATTTTCACCAGATAGAAAAACTCTTATGGTAGATCCGTTTCCATTCATAAAACTATCGATTTGAATAATAAAATATAGATCGTTATTGAAAATGACCCATCTAAAGGGTTGATCTTAATGATATCAAATGTAAAAAATATCGGAAATTACCTGTTTTTTATTCAGCTGTAACTAAACTTTCGTAAGAATTATTTATGGGTAGGTTCTGAATTACTTTTATCTGTTTTACTCTATGATTAGTACATATGATAATTATTGTACTATAACTCTGAAATACGATATATTATAAACAAAATCTTGACATTAACCCCCACCCCTGTCTCTCTCGCTCTCTTTCTTTATTTTCATGATCGTTCAGTTCCTGGAAGCAAAAAAAGATGCGAAATATTCAGAAATACTTCAGATCTACTCAAATTTGCGAAAATCTCGTTTTGGGGAACTCAGATGGCATCTTCCTTACTCACGAGAAAGAAAGAAAAAAAGGCTAGCAATGCGAGCCAAAGAGACTCCAAAAAGAGCAAGACTAAAAATAAGCGCTAAACTGGGCGACAAGATAAAAAAGGAAGGTAAAAAAGCGAGAAAAAGAATGAACCGCATCTGGAACGCTGCAGCATCAGCTGTCCCCGAAAATGCTCAAGTCTTGATGCTGGGGATGAAAGAGAGAAAGAGAAAAAGATCGACTTATTTGTCGGGCTCTTAAAGTGGCGCGCGCTTCCTCAGAGAGAGAGAGAGAGAGAGAGAGAGATCGTGCATGCGGCCGGCGCCCCAGGGGAGCGTAAACGAGTGTTGAGTGAGACGAGGATGTGAGCGACTGACGGATCGCAAGTTACGTGCGATCCCTCTCTTGTTCTCTTTATTTCGCTTTCATTCTTTTATTATTATTATTAATCGTCATAATTTTTCAATAATTTAAATTATCATTTAGAATTTTTCGTGAAATAATTGTTCTCTTTATAATTGTAATACTGAAGTGACGTTGGTATAGTATTAGAATTGAATCCTTTTTTAATTTATATATTAGTTATATGTACTATCCCTAAATATTTCGGAGAATTTCAAACAATACTGTAGCAGAAAGATATTGCCGTCTAATAATAGATTCCAGTACGTCTTTCTACTGCATTTCCTCAAAGCTTGCGTATACACATACATAGGTGTATCTATACACACATTCACCCAATTCAAGAGCTTGCGAAAACTTCCTTCAAATCCAATTATTTTTCAAATACTCCCGTCTCACCGATAGCTTACCTGCGAAAAAAGTCGCACGAATTCTCTCGGTCGATAGTGTCTACACTTGCTGTACAAAGCAGAATATCATCTGCAGCCTTCCTCCCTACTCTGCGCGCAGATTTTCAACTCAATTTCTTTCTCG
Source organism: Eupelmus azureus (assembly GCA_030522685.1). Lineage (NCBI taxonomy): Eukaryota > Metazoa > Arthropoda > Insecta > Hymenoptera > Eupelmidae > Eupelmus > Eupelmus azureus. Next base: position 5,613 of record JAPYZA010010323.1, on the reverse strand, counting down.
TCCGCACCTAACCTGTATATTTAGCACACCCCTCGTGTGTAGTTTATGGCCGGACGCAGCTCGAGCGTTACTACTGGGGCAGCTGTTCAAGGGAAAGCAGCGACGACTTCATTGGAAATGCGCGTTATCTCGACAGAGAGAGAGGAAGAGGGGGGCGTTGGACGGTTAAATCGAGTGCTTCTCTACTGTAAGTTTACGATGCGCCCCTGCGACCTTTTTGCGCACGGTGTTTGAAGGATAGATGGAGGGGACAGTTTTGACACTGCCTTTAAAATGACTCGTATAGTCTATACAATTCCGTATTTTTATGTGTATGTATTTTTTTATATAAGCTGGCTGTAAATGAGGATGCTCAAGGGAACAAAAACGGGTAACAAGTAGCCAAATTTAGATAAGGGTGTCGATAAATTCTTCTGTCTTGCCTTCTAGGAATTTACGATTTATTATAACGTATTAAAGATTTTATTCGACACAAACGCTACTTACGTTTTATTATATTTCAGTATTCATATTGTGCTCTGCCTCTGACGCCTGATGAAACGTTATTTATAGTCTAAAAATATGAATATTAAAATTTTCTTTAAGTAATTGTTGCATTCAATGTTAATATTTAAAAATAATTTAATTGCATGTATGCGGCTTATTAAGATTATATTTTCTTGAAGATTAGCACGTTAGCATGTTCTGAAACATTACGTAAAAATTCACGCGCGTTATATAATTTTAGTTTTATTTTAAATGCAATTAAAATTAATTAGACTTTCTATATTTTAATTGACGAATTTCAATCAGAAATAATACTTAATCAATCTAATTGATCGTTTTGATTTTCAATTTTAACAGCGAAAAGTGCAACTTCTTACGTTAATTATAGAATTTAAACATCCAAACAAAATACTTTAAAATAAACAAGAAAATATATTATCTAAAAATATGTACATTTTCTACTATGATGATAATCCTTGCAAGCCGCACACGAACATTTCTATATTTATAATATAATCTAATCATATAAAAAACTCGTAACAAAAGAAGTAATTAAAATACCTGTCATTTAAATCTAATATACCAGATAAGAGGTATATCCGGCTAGAATATTGCTCGGTTGTCACTAATCTTGAATTTAGACACAGGTTACAGATGATACAGAATCAATGTGTTCGGTACATTTATTATGTTAGGAGGGATAATCGCATCACATAATACATGAGAAAATTGGGTTGGCTGCGAACTGACACCAGAAGAGAATATTTTATCTTATTAAACTTGCACAAACTTCTTAGAATAGGCCAATCTAGCTATCTTGCAACTTTTTTCGAGAGATATATATCCAGGTATCCTGTGGGGAATGCTGTTAAAGAGCTTAGGGTACCACTAGAGCAGACAGATTCTGACTCTAAATCTTTTCATGTTCGCGGTACTGTTGTGTGGAACTCTCTACTGTCCTCCATTAGATTTTTACCATTTCTATCTTATCCTAATTTATTTCCCTTCTGTTTCATGGTCCTCAATGTTTGTGCCCCGTCCTAATTTATTTTTCTACTTTTTAAGCGGGGAGTGTATGTAATTTGTACTCGCTGAGTTTCGTATTGTCTACATATCGTGCGGCTATGCATTTCTTCTGAGTCGTCACTTCTTCACACATGACAATAGCACTGATCGATTTTTAATTATGTTTGTATAAAAAAATTATTTTAGGAATTTTTAAAAATAATTCTTATTTCTATCTTTAAAAAAATTTTATGTTGAAATTCTGCATAAATTATTAAACTATTAATTAAATCCTTCTCTTCGTATAAAAATATATTGTAACAATTTATGTTTAATAAAATTGTAATGTATAATTAATGATTTTAAAAAAAGAAAATTTTTCAAGAAAAATATAAATGCTAGGATCTTAAACATTATTGATCAGATTGACAATAACCTTGTTCAGTTTATTTTTAAAATCTATAGACTCACACGATCCGGATGAATCGAAGGGGAGATTCTCGTATAGGGATACGTAAAAATAAGAATATTACTAGAGTTGTCGCACAAATAATGCAGGTGGTACCGAAATCAGGCTTAAGTAAACATCTAAAAATCTCTTCAATTAATAGAACTTCTATTTTCCCATAATCCACCTTTTACTTTTTGGCAATAGAAAAGAGATATCTTCTCTTCTTGAAAATAAAATAAGCATAAAAGTTGTAAATATATTATTTCAAAATTTATAAAATAAGTCTTTCTTCTTTGTAAAAGTAAAACTGTTAAATTCAAATCATTTTCTCAATAAAAGTTCACATAAAATACAATTTCCTTGAATTTCATAATTCAATTTCTTTCGCTTGTTTATTCGGCAAGCAAACACAAAAGCCTGTGTCCACCGGCACACAGCAAAGAAACTACATTTCCGTATCCATTTTTCAGTGCACAGAAGGTAAATAGAGTGACAAAAAAGTAACAAGAAAGTAAAACAACACATCGCTAAAGTTTGCCCTACGCTTGAAAACAGTCACTATGTAGGACCGCTACCTAAACGAAACCGCGCAATAATTATTCTTTCACTGTGCCGAGTGTCCGACGTGACTTGTGGCATGATTGTGCATATGCTGATTAGACACGGAACTAGTACAGACGAGAAAGCGCAGAAAACTTGGCCTAGGAAAGGACGTAAAAAAAAAAATAATGTTGACCGAAAAAGAGGACGAGCGATGGTCGCTAGTTTACCAGAGGTGCGGCTTAAAGTAAAGAAGCAGGCATTAGAAAGTCGAAAAAAGTCTGTGAAAAAGAAAAAACGTAGGAGATAGGAAAATAAGGTTTATTAAAGAGCAGTTTTTATTAGAATTAATTCGAATTCTTTTTTGGAATATAAACTAGGGCAAACTGATGTTTCAAAAAAGTATTTAAAATGTTTCAGGACACAAATAAAATACTATAATTTATTTTATTATGAATTTTTATTTAAAAACAAAAAAATAGCCACAGAAATAATTGATTTGATGCATGATTCTTAATTTCCTTTAAGTTTGGAGAATATAAAATGTAAAATGGTCAACCTCGGAAAACCTTCTTTAGAAGAGTGAATACTTTTTAATCCATTAACAAAAACCTATAAAGTGCTGCTTCATAAGAGAAAAATTATAGAATTATCATTTTCAGTAATTGACTCCATCTTTATAATAATTAAGTTCTTGTTTAGAAGTTTTACTATTAAAAAAAAGTCATTCAATGTCACTCTAATATTTGATGAAAGTGGAAGAAAAGTAGGTAATAGCAATTCTACCATCACTTTAAAGGATAAATTATTACGTAAAAATCCGTAAATCGAAAAAGCGAACAGCTGTCCATTTCATTCTCTCTTTTTTTGCTATCACTTATTAAATCAATTATTTAAAAAGTATCTTCTTAGAAATATTCGTGCTATAGTATTATTAGCGACACAATTAATAGTAACAAAATTATTTAAAAACAAAATCTACTCTGTCATCTTTGCTTACATTTAGTGTGATATCATCTATTTTAAATGTTGGTTTACATCCTAGTTAGTTTAGATTCGACCACCATAAAAATTTTTTCTACACTGTTTTCTTTAAAAGCTTGTATTCCCACCTCAACGTTAATGGCCACTTATTTCCCTGAAAAGGCGCGCTAAAAGTGGCCTATTATTCCCTACTCTGTCATTATTTCCCTGCTAGCATTTTTATTAGAAAAAATAGAAAAATTATTGAAAAAATAAAATAAAAACAAATAAGTGGTCACAGTTAAGGTAGGAATAAAATACTATATGCACCTCGAAAGTAATGTCAAGTCATATTTTCTTCAAACAAAATTAACGATAAATAACTTTAACTTAGGTTAAAAAGTCACTAAGATGGTAATTCGTTCAAAGAGCAAGAAAATGAAAATCTCAGTATTAAAAGTTGTTAATTCATAATTACGCGCATTTCCCTTTGACTCGTTTGCTACGGTCACCCGTCACGGGTGGCAGAAAAATAATTTAAGTAAAGCACTCGTCGCTAAAGTAAAAAAAGAAACTGTTTAATTAGGTGATTAGCCAGTGGTTTTATTTGTCAACGAGGCATGTAAAAAACAATCAAGATAAACAGAATTGGAAACAGAAAGCTTTGGCTACAGTTGCAGTTCCAATTAAAACTAATGAATTTTCAGTTTCCTGGCAAAAATAATCACTCTCACATTTACCTCAGCGTTGAAAGCACGTATGTATTATCAGCTTTGAGAGAAGGTTGTGTAAGTTTGGAGTTGCGAAAACCGCAGGATATTGTGTTTCACTTGGCTCTCATAATCCCAGGTATCCCCAGACATCTTTTCGTCTATATATCAACATCGTACGATATTTGCGTACGCGCGTAATAGTTGGGAGGCGAATAGCCGTTGGAGCCTCTGCCTCTCCCTCTCTCTCTCTCTCTCTCTCTCCTTTCAAATTCATTAGGTAAATTCATTAGGTATTTTGTAAATACGTGAGAATTAATTTTTATATCTGATTGATTAGATGGAAATATCAGATTCTGAATTGGACTATATTATGTTAGAATGTTTGCGAATCTTTGAAATGATTTTTATTGATTATCAATGAATACATTTCAATAATATACACTAAATATAAAATAATATAAACATATATAATAAATATTTTATCTGTTTCATAGTCTTTCTTGTATATAATTTATTTTTCGGTGATGCATGTACATCAATGACTATTTCCACTCTTTAATTCTATATTCTCTGGCTCTTATTAGTCTTTGCATCCACAAATCACAATGCATTTTGTTTTCATATATTTTTCTACTGACTAATATCAATAAAATTTATTTATATAAAATTTTATACTTGATTAATTCAAAAATATGATTATCTTGATCAATAAACACTTCCTGTCTTTTTATTCAATGTTTTTTTGGAACGCCTAGTTATATTTGCATGTAACAGGTCGTTTCTCCGTATGTTATCCAGATTTAGATTGTTCTTGAGTGTCAAACTTTAAAAAGTTAAATGACAGAAACGAAGTAAGCACAGGACAGCAATGATAATTTTAGCTCTCTATTCCGTTATTATGTAAAGAAGATGAAGCGTAGGCTTAGTAGATGCTAGATAAAATTGAGCTCTCAGTAAAAAATATTTATTTTGACTTCATAAACAAGTGAGTGCTTTTAGTGCTGGTAGGGTCTAAGTGCATTTGCTCTGTAGCATGGACGGGGAAAGAATGCCTCTCTCTGCACTTTGTTGCGAATGTGTGTGCCCTTTTAATACACAAGTACTTTATGCCTATCAAATTTATTAATTTTTTAATTGTAACATATAACAAAATAGCAAATATATATTTATTTATGATCAATCAGTTTGAATCCAGAAAATTTTTATAGACTAACCAGGAGTAAGGAGTAGGAGCAATTATAAATAAATTTATTTATAACGTTTATTTATGATCATATAATTATGATAAATATCTTATCTATTAAATTCAATTAAAAAGAATAATAAATGAAAATACTCCTGATAAAAAATAATTTAAGAGAATTATTTTAAAATTAATTATAAAATTAAAAATTTTCTAATTATATCAAAAAGTATACAAATTTGAGACAAATATAATTAATCTAATATTGAACT